>RCWM02000940.1:0-242021 GCA_003667255.2 Euschistus heros | reverse complement strand
TTTATTTGTTGTATGTGAAAATGTTCGATTGGAGAGAAATGAATGACCAGTCAATATGAATTAAGTAAGGCGAAATTGCACACTAGTAGTTTTGTTGATAAGACCCAGTATGCCACACTGTTATACGAATGCCTTTTTTAAGTCTAACAAGAGCATTCCTGCGGGTTTCTGCTCAGTAAAAGGCTTTAATATTGAAGTCAGTGAGACGTGTCAGTGGATCAACAGGCGACTGGTCGGCGACCTAAAGCCGAATTATTCTTCTAAAATTAGTTTAATGTGATTTTGGATTGCGGTGTACGAGTTAATCGTTCAAGAAATTTTGATTTATTAATATTCAACAAAGTTATAGGCCTGTAATTTGAGGACATCTTCGGAGCTTTGTTGGGTTTCGGAATCGCTATTGTTTTTGAAGTTTTCCATGGGCTAGGGAAGTAATCGTACCTAAGTATTGAATTAAATCTTTTGGTTAGATGAAACAAGGCTTTTTGCTTGTTTTTTTATAACTATTGTGGGAATACCCGTCGTCACCTGAGGCTTTTTTTGTTTCTAAATTGTTTTAAATTATATTTGTTTTTTACCTTAGATATTGGGTATTAATTGCGAAGAGGTGGCTTGGCTCCTTTGTAACAATTACTTTTCGGAACCAGTTACTTAGTGTCTAACCGGCGCGGCATTCAAGCGGGGTAGCAATTCGAAATGAAAACATCCAAATTTCCCTCCTTTCGCAGGAGATCCTCAGATTATATGTTCTAGAAGCCAACTAGAAATCTATGAAATATTTTAAATTTTCTTTTATTCAATTTTAAAAATAAAATTGTTAATATAATATAATTATCTAAAAGTTGGGAAAAAATATCCATGAAAAAATGAATGATAAACCGTGATTAAATTTATAATCATTTTTATGACTAGTTTCTAAATGAAACGAACAACAATTTATAATAAAATGGCAAAAGTAAAAAGCCTGAGAAGCCATAAATAAATGGCAAGGCGTGAGAATAATTTAATTAAAAACTAATAATATTATATAAATAATATATGGAGTATGTTATTTATAGATTGATAAATATAGTATATTATAACATAATGTACTAAATTATATGGATAATGATATATGAGTGTAAGGTATTTTTTTTATGTTTAGTAAGGTTCTTGAGATTCAGTCAATAAATAAAAACAACTATTTTGGCGACGTTTCGAGACTATATTGTTCTCATAATCATGCCCTGCATCTTAGTAGGAATGTCCTTGTATTCTTCGCACTTGCTAGTTTTCTGTTGGCTTTCTGAAGGTCCTTCATCACTGTGATTGCTTCAGGACCGTGGGTTGTCTTGATTTCTTCGTAAAATCCCATTCTTCCACTATAGATATTTTCCAGTATTGATTCGATATGTTAATATGGGTAAATTTCTTGTCTGTTACAATTAGATGTTTAATAAGGTTCTTGAGGTTCAGTCAATAAATAAAAACAATTATTTTGGTGACGTTTCGAGACTATATTGTTCTCATAGTCAAACCCTGAATCTAACAAGGGAACGTTTGGAGTTGTAACTCACAAATTAGAATACCGATTTGTGTGCAGGTAGTAGGGACCTATAATAGTGCAAAACTAGAGTTATAGCCGCCAATGGGCATTAGGAGCCGAGAAAAAAAATAAAACGTGATTTTCATATTTTATTTTTTTTTTCAGCTCTGATTCAAGATAGAGAAATGATTCTTTCACGTTTAATTACACTTATGTATGCAATTTAGTATAGAAATACTTCTGCTATACTCAAGGCATACTCAAAGTTGCTCAAAAAATGACAAAATTCCTAGGAAATCCGCTGTGAATCAGTGGACATTTTTTTTCATAAATAACTGACCTCAAATTTCGATTGTACGCACCATAAAACCCTTATATGTGAAATATTATCAAAATCAAAAATATTGATTTTGTACCCCTTTCGAGGGGATTATAATATTGAAGTTCAGATTTCATCAACAATTTCTAAAGGCCATGTCAACTACTGCGTTCAACCGATTACAATATTAATAGCATCACTAGAATAAGCATACATTCTGCTTTTTATCCATGCATATAAAACTTGAGATATCTCAATAAGGGGAAATCCTGCGACCTCCGGATTAGAGCTAAACTATGCAGTTTTACGGCTTCTAGATGACCTTAAAATTTGGTAATAATCGGTGGCGAAATATGTGAAATTGACAGCCCCTTGCCTTCTAAAATCCCTCAAAATTTTAAAGGTGAAAAAAAATTATTTTTGTAATGATCCGATCATTACCAAATTTTAAGGTCATCTAGAAGCTATAAAACTGCATAGGTTAGCCCTAATCCGGAGGTCGCAGGATTTACGCTTATTGAGATATCTCAAGCTATAGCTGACTTCGGATTTTTCATTCACATCAGTTTTGTCCACTAAAATCTGGAGTAATCCCAATGTATATGCATGAATAAAAAGCAGAATGTATGCTGATTCTAGTGATGCTATTACTATTGTAATCAGCTGAACGCACCAGTTGTTATGGCCGTTAGAAATTGTTGATGAAATCTCAACTTCAAAATATTAACCTCCTCGAAAGAAGTAAAAAATCAATATTTTTTGATTTTGATAAAATTTATCGTATACGGGTTTAATGGTGCGTTAAATCGAAATTTGAGGTCAGTTATTTATGAAAAACAATTTCCACTGATTTACAGCGGATTTCCTTGGAATTTTGTCATTTTTTTAGAGTGTTTGAGCATCCTAAAGCCGGGTAGTGTCTTGAGTATAGCGGAGGTATTTTTATACTAAATAGCATACATAACTACAATTAAACGTGAAAGAATCATTTCTCTATCATGACTGAGAGCTGAGAAAAAAAATAAAACGTGATTTTCATTTTTTTTTTCTTGGCTCCTAATGCCCATTGGCGACTATAACTCTAGTTTTTGCATATTATAGGTCCCTAACTACCCACACAAAAATCGGCATTCAAATCTTGAGTTACAACTGCAAACGTCTCCTGGTAAGAAGGAATGTCCTAGTATTCCGCGCACTCGCCAGTATATTGTGGAAGAATGGGATTTTACTACTTACAATTAGATGCAGGGCATGATTATGAGAACAATATAGTCTCGAAACGTCGCCAAAATAGTTGTTTTTATTTATTGACTGAACCTCAAGAACCTTATTAAACATCTAATAGTAACGGTCAAGAAATTATCCATTGTATTAATAGTATGTTTAAAAGTATATAGAATACTTAATAATTCTGTGGTTGTTTTCGCTAAATAGGCGGACCGTAGTGGAGAGTGGTGGGGGAATTTTAAAGGCTGAAAACATCGTGGTTTAGTTAGTATCTGATGGTAAAGGAAAAATTGAGTTCTAATTTTCTAATGTCTACCGCTAGAATGTGCGCGGGTAAAACAGTAACTGGTTACCAAAAAGTAACTGTTATAAGGAGCAAGCACCTATTCGCAAGTACTACCAGTATTGATATCAACGAATTTAATCGGTCTTCCCATCATTCAGATATCAGAATCCAACCTTAAACATCCAGGGGAAATTATAGAAGATATTTTAAAAAGTTATTTTGTGTTACTTGGGAGTGCTGGTACTACAATAAGTTTCATTGGCCAATCACAAAAGCTTTAACCGTCCTGAAAAAGATGAAATTAATAAATCAATATAGTATAAAAATTGTTTACCGAAAGGACATGAGAGGTGGAACCAGAGAGGTGGGACCAGATAGTTGTTGTAAGAATATAGTCTTACACCAAGTGTATTTAAATAAAATTTTACATATATATTATTAACTAGCTGAAAATACCCTGCTCCGCTACGGTTTAATATCATTAGAATTAAGGACAACTGAAAATCAGTAAAAGTTAAGCTTAACGTTGATAATTATTATTACTTAAATAAACCTAAAGAATTCCATTCTTAGAATAATTTCAATAAGAAAATTTGATATTTTTTTTTAAGACTTTCTATGGATTTCAGGATGGGTTTTCTTATACTTCTGTACAGTCCCTCTAAGTACAGTTGGGCGATTCTCAGAATATGTGTATATGGTACAGCATATCCTTTAACTTCAGGTTGGCTTTCTTTAGTTTTTTAACCACTTTTCTGCTAATTTCAGGATGATTTGTCATGTATTTCCTGTTTAACAGTTTTCCTGTTGACCTCTACATGTGCTGAGTATATTTTGCAGCCGAGTTTCCTTAGTTGTTTGTTGCGAACTGACATCAGTGAATCATTTCCTACGATGTTTACTTTTAGATTGATGGGTTTACTTCAATGTTGCAATAGACTCATCTGAACTGAGAAAAAGGTATATTCTAGGTTCAAGGAATGAAATTCATAAATGCTAGGTACAACTTGTAAAATACAACTTGGGCCTGGTTGAGAAAAGCCGATTATCTTGTCACCGGAAAACTGAAGGAAGTGTAGTTGGGGACGAAGCTACTGGTGAAGTAACTTTGGTGGGGTTGCTCATAAGGAATATGTACATCGAACTGGCCTTACATGTCATCACCAGAGAACATAAGTCTTTTAATAGCTTCTCGTCACGAAAACAACTCAAAAACTTGTAAGGGTCCACCTCTGCAGCCACCAATGAGTTCACAGAAAGTACCATATTATAAGGTTTCGACATCGATCGTATTTTTGTGTGTTTAGAACTATAAGCAACTTAATTTGTGGTCAAATTGTGTGGCTTAACATCTAACATATTTTTTTAACTTAGCTTATCTCGAAATACCATATGACAATTAATCTATTATTATTCACCCAATAAAAATTGTAACTTCTCAACTTTTTTGAAGAAAGTTTAGTCTTTCTGTTTCTATTTTTGCCTACATATCAAGCATAAATTGGTTGAGAAGATTACGAAATTAAAGTAAATAAGGTTCTTCACCTTCACCTTCCTCGCTCCACTATACATTTAGGCGTAAAAATCAGCTGCAGACACAGTTTTCTTAAGTGATGTATTGGAGTTTGGGTCACGCTGAGGGATGTTAATACTGTACCTTTCTTCTCCATGGTAGAACATGATACGATACTAAAGAGAATCATACACTTGGTAGAACTATTGATTCTTATCTGTTTTTGTCCCTACATCGAACTGGCCTTACATGTCATCACCAGAGAACATAAGTCTTTTAATCTCCTCTTTAACATAGGTCTTTTAATAGCTTCTCTTCATGAAACAGCTCAAACTTGTAAGTTGAAAGTAACCTCTGCAGCTACCATGAGTTCACAGAAAAACAGTACCAATATTATAAGGTTTCGACATCGATCGTATTTTTGTTTGTTTACAACTATAAGGACTTAAACGGTAGTCAAAGTTTGCGGCTTAAAGATCTAACCTATTTTTTAACTTAGCTTATATCCAAATATCATATGATAATTAATCTTTTATTATTCACCCAATAAAAATTGTAATCGCATTTTTCGCGAATTAGCCGCGATCCAGGCAGATTTTTTTTTAAATTCCTTTCTTAGCGAGTACCTACGGCGCTAGAGGAAGCTACATATCGAATTTCATTCCAATCCGTTCGGTGGCCTTTGAGATTTCGTGTTAAATGAGCGAGTGGTATTTGACAAATATATAGTAGATAATAGATAATATCCTTAATAGAATTTTTTGATATATATATATATATATTATATATATATTTTTTTTTTTTTTTTATTATGCCACGATTTTTATTTATAATAAAACACAATACTGTTTTAAAATACAGCATGCCTTCACCGACGAAACAGAAAGGTTCTAATAAGGAATCAATACAGACCCCCTCGGATGACAGCAATTCGATATACTTCAAAGACTAATAATGGCCACCCACTCGCAACTCTGACCCCAATACTGCTATTTTGTTCTCACTTGTAATATCACAATACCTTTCTATAAATAATTACTTATTTATTATAATGGGGTGTACAAGAATAAAGTGACCGTTTTATCAAATTCCAGAGTTCAAAAGTCTGTATGTAAATATCTTAATGATATTTATTATTTACCAATACTTAATAATCCCTTTAGAGCATTCTCTAAGCTTGTTTACTAACACTGGACTTCTTCAAAAAAAGCCTCAGTTCAGTTATTTATTTCAAAGAAGAAACATGACAGTGTCCTACGACATTCTCGTAATTTTAGGATAATACTGGAAAAAAAATTTAACAGCCGCTGAAGCAACTCGTAAAATTATTAATTATGAACGGGAAGGTGTCCTTGAAGAGCGCACTGCGCGGCGTTAGTTTGAAAAATTTAGAAGTGGAGATACGACGTTGGAAAGGAAGAAGGGCTCCGGGCGACCATTAATGGACATTGATGAGGTTCTGTAGGAAGTTGAGTTAAATCCGTCCACAAGTATTCGCGAACTTGCCAGGGAGTGTGGTGTGTCGGAAGATACTGTTAGTCGCCATCTTCTCTCCATGGGGAAGGTGAAAAAGACCTGTAGACTGGTCCCTCACAAACTTACTCCTCAACAATCAGCAGAAAAGTTTACAGAACTTCATGGGTTTGAACTCCTGCCTCGTCCACCATATAGTCCAAACCTCGCATCTTCGGATTACTACTTGTTTCGATCCATGGCCCATTTTCTTCAAGGGAAAAAATTTGATAATTTTGCGGAAGTTGAAAATGCTGTCCAAGAGTTCATTGACAGCCATCCCAAGGAATGGTATCAGCGTGGCATCGAGCAATTGGCTAGCAGATGGGTAATGACGGTAGATAACAATGGACTATACTTTGAGTATTAATTATACTTTATATCAAAGAAATAATAATACAAATATTTATTTAAAAAACTGTCAAGCACAGTTAGTTAATAACTAAGAAATTATACATTTGGCGTGAATCTTTTGTCACAACTGTAATTCATTTGCCTAGAATCAGCTAATGTGATATTAATAAAAACAAAAAGCATGATGAAGCATGATAGAGCAAGTGCTACACTCGCGAAACTACCTAACTATATATTGAATGAAAAACTTAAAATAAAAGTTTTAAAAAAATATAAGGTTAAAAATTATAACTCTTAAGAACCATCAATTGTTACCTTTGGTATTCATTTACAAAACTGTATTATCGAGGTTGTCACAAATAATTATTACTTTGGAGAATACTAAATTAATGTTTCCTACTTTCAGAGTACAAAGAAATGGTTAGAAGGCTCCAAGAAGCATTTGAAGCTTCTGCTGAGCGATATTTGGATGCTGACCACTCGAGTTCTGATGATGACATGCCACCAATGATTCGTCATGATGTTGCTTTGACCAGTGATAGTTCCAGTTCTCAGTTAGATAGACCTATGAGGTAGGTATCGTAAGATTATCACTGGTTTGTTACCGATGTGGTGGTGACATTTAAATCAGCTGTTCTATAACTATCACACCCTCTCCTGTTAAATCGAAAGCCACCCACGCCCCTTCCTCCTTAGACGCAATAAATTGTGTATGGATGCATGGAAAAAAAAACAAGTATTATATTGAAAACTAAACATTTATTTTTACTGACACAGGCCTTTTCTTGGTAAAAAGCGATTCGTTTTTGGGGAACACGAGGGGGTTATAGGAAATTTGATATTAGGAGAACAGGAGCAGATAAGAGGTCAACTCTCGTTATAATAAACTACTCTATCACTTGTAGACAGTTTCTAATGAGTGAGCTCCTTTTGACTTAGTTTCTCCTAATACAAAACAAAAAAATTTTATCTGGATTTGACCGATCTTGCTCGATCCCTTTTTTTCTAGTGTTGGTTTCTCGAAAAAATAGTTAAATTAGACCTTAAATAAAGTGGTATGTAAATGTCTTTGTAAATACTAGAAACTAGTTATTTTAACAATTATCATTATTTTAATTAGCATGAAGTATCAAAATAAGTAATAAAAAAAAAAGAGGTGAAATTCTCAAATGATATCACTATCTTCAACTGATAGAAAATGAAGAATTGAATTAGTCATCTAATATAATATAATAACAAAATTTTATTTCGCTTTAACCCTTTTTGTGTATTCAAAGTTACTCTCTTTTGGAAATAAACAATAGAATCGTTCAGGTAAACGGAAAATAAAGAACATAATAAGTCAATGAAGGTCTGAAAAAAAATGTCGATTGTGTTTTCTGTAACCCAAGGTTTTCCCTCGGAAACATTTTCTGGGTAGTTAAAAAGTAAACATACTAAAAGTTCTGGAGTTTTCGGGCCTGGGAACAGGAAGGGAGGGGGCGCGAAAGGTCTTTTTTTTTTTGGTTTTGCGCTCATATCTCGAAAACAGTGCATCATATTCAAAACATGAATATTTACTAAACTAAAGTTAATTAAGCTAATTCTAATTGTGGATGGAGAGAGTGGCCAAGGATGTCCTTCCTCGGCCTCAAAAAATCGTCAGATCCTGGCAGATCTGTAAAACAGTGTCCTTAAAACAGTTAAAACAGCAATCCTTAAGGACGAAAAGCTAATTCTAATTGTGGATGGAGAGAGTGGCCAAGGATGTCCTTCCTCGGCCCATAAAAAACGTCAGATCCTGGCAGATCTGTAAAACAGTGTTCTTAAAAACAGTTAAAACAGCAATCCTTAAGGACGAAAAAGCTAATTCTAATTGTGGATGGAGAGAGCGGCCAAGGATGTCCTTCCTCGGCCCATAAAAAACGTCAGATCCTGGCAGATCTGTAAAACAGTGTTCTTAAAAACAGTTAAAACAGCAAATCCTTAAGGACGAAAAAAGCTAATTCTAATTGTGGATGGAGAGAGCGGCCAAGGATGTCCTTCCTCGGCCCATAAAAAACGTCAGATCCTGGCAGATCTGTAAAACAGTGTCCTTAAAAACAGTTAAAACAGCAATCCTTAAGGACGAAAAAGCTAATTCTAATTGTGGATGGAGAGAGCGGCCAAGGATGTCCTTCCTCGTCCCATAAAAAACGTCAGATCCTGGCAGATCTGTAAAACAGAATTAGTTAATCTCTACAACTTTTATTATATACAAATTTTTCATATTCTGTACCGTTTTCAAGATATACGTTTGGAAACTTTGAAAATTTTTGAATAAAACAATTTCACCTCACGTTTTCTGTTAAACCTGCCTCCATATCTTCTAAAATATTCATCCTACGACAACACTCTTCATAAATAATATTGTAGAAAATTAAATTTGCTTCAAAATACGCATATATTATATAAAAGCATATAAAAGTTACATCAATTTTAGCTTTTCTTTGTAAAACGTACTAAACGTCTTTCATGTTTGCCAAGCGTATATCTCGGAAACGGTACAGAATATGAAACATGTCTATATAATACAAATTGTAGATAATTTAATAAGCGTTAATTTAGTACATTGTCATGTTTTGCATACGACGCACAGTGCTTCGAACATATAGTTAAGGTGCATTCACACTACGCCGACGTGACGTGTTACGAAAGAATATAAACCATTATTTAGAATGGAAGTGTTCACACTACGCTGACGTGATGTGTTGTGTCACTACACACTCTCTGACGCGTCAGCACCAAATATAAATTCCCATATCTCGTCAGTAGGCATCAGACCGTCAGCAATGAACATTGAGGAGCAGCTCATCGAGCATGTGAAGAAATATCCATTTCATTTTGACCCGTTTGAGAAGGATTATAGGAATAAAAAACACGAAACGAGGCATGGGAGGAAATAGGAGGAATGTTGGAAATATCAGGTAATAATTACATTTATTTACTAATTTATTACAAAGGTGTTTTATTTATTCAACGATATTTTAAACACTTTAAAAGCACGTTTGTTAATTTAGTGATTCTTTAGAATCGCCATAGCATAAAATTTGGTTTCTTTAACCAATGGTAGTAAAAATTGGTTATTTATCTTGTAAAATGTAAAAAATGACGAAGGAGTGATCTAACAAATTAAAATTAATTTATATACATACAACTGTGAAAATTGAAATTGAATCAGTTATTATAACCATGAGAACATTGATAATGACCTTCAATGGGTCACTGAAGTCTATTGGGGCGATCAATAGAACCAGTAGACAGTTCTAAATCCGGTAGAAACTTAATCAGACCTAAAATTCAATCAAAATTCAATCATTACTATTTGACAACTAATTTCCAGGAATCAATCACCAAATCTAATAATAATTAAATCTCAATCATCATTATTTCACTAAAAAATAGAAAGAAAGATTTAATGATTAATATTTATGCGATTGATTTCCGGAAATTAGTTGTCAAATAGCTAGGTTTGAATTATGCCCAATTCTGCCGGTAGTGACAAAAGTGTGTTTATATATTGTGAAATTAAAATTTGAACCGGTTTGCAACTATTTATAGGGTACACCTATATTCTCCTTGAGTTTTGAGCGGCTATTAAAGCTGCTATCACAGCAATATACTCTTCCTCTTCATCTACAGCATCTAAAATTCTCATATCCATTCCGCAACGATGTGCACCTTGTGAAAACCAAATAAAAACTGGCAGAACAGTGTGCACACAATGGCTGACGCTGACATGTTAACACGAGCCGCAGAGCGCGAGTCAACACGTCACGTCAGCGTAGTATGAATGCACCTTAAGGGTGGACAAAATTCCCAAACCCTTAAAATCATATAAAAAATTACACGCTGAACAAAAAATTTCCTATGAACATGGGTCCGAAAATGTACCTATAGTTATGGCAAGATAATTTTTTTGCTATTTTAGCGAAATTAAATACTTGGTGCATGGTTTTATTACCAGCGTAAATGTTGCCTCTCGAGCTACATTAGGATGTGTTTGAGTTAATGAAGAAGATACGTACTAAATTTTTATTTATTTATTTTTTTTTTTGGAATTAAAGTAAAATCCTTCTTTTTTTTTCTAATATTTTTTTTATTTCAACAGCAGACACCAACCGAGATCAGCCCATACTGTCTTATATTATTTATCAGATTAGAGGCTATATTGCTCATCATCAGATGGACGGTTTTCAATGTTTGTCTCTTGACTCATAGCCCCGCAAATGAAGCACATATACATGAAATGAAATGAAATGAAATAAAAAAAATAAACTTTATTCTGGGACGGACTGTCCCCTAAGAATAATTAAAATGCACAATAAAAGGTACAATTGTCTGGCTGAGATTAGTTAAAAATCAGCACATTTGTAGTATAGCTAAATCAGGAGAAAAAGTAGAATGAGAAATAAAAAATAAAAAATAAATAAAGATTAAAATTAAAGTTGATAGAAAAAAGAAAAAATTAAAAATACATAAATACATAGGAAATAAAAAATAAAATTAATAAAAAACAATCAACTGTAAACATTTTAGAAACACTTATTTACATTTTTGTGGAAGACTGAAAATCGAGGAGATGGATAAATAAAAGATGTTTAAAGGAAGTTAAGGATGAGGCTTTGCGAATATGGATAGGTAAGGAATTCCAAAAAGAGGTAGCACGGATAACAAAGGATTTTTCAAAGGAGGCAGTTCTATGTGAGGGGGTATATAGGTTGGAAGGTTGGGATCTTGTATTCAGGTGGTGAATGGAGGAACGCATAGTAAGTAGGTCTAGGACATAGGAAGGTTTATACATGACGTTTGTTCCAGATAAAATGCTGGTTTTACATTTATTGATTTTATTAACTATACCATTCAGCATTGTGAACATTTCAAAACTAATCGTGTAAATTTGATCGCTTTCAAGGTTTCGAGGTGGCAAATTTTATCTTTCATTACTTTATCTCGTTACGCATCTCCACACTTCTACCAATTTCAGAGGCACCATAGCTATGGAAACAAGAAATTCATCAGTGCTTGATGCATTTTTAAACATTTGATTATTATAGTTATGACCGAAAACGTCCACTTCCAACTCACAACAAGATCACGTTCCTCTGACGTATACTCCCATCCACCGAACAGCATTATACCAACACACCTTCCAAGCTCGATCCACTACCCTCTGGAACTCTATCCCTTCTGAAATTAGACATTAAACTCATTCAAAACTCTCCTATTCCAATATCTCCTTAAATCCCAGTTAGACGCCGCCAATATGTGTAATAATTAAAAATCCAGTCAGTCAATATCAACTATCTGATATCAATGAATTACTTCAATAATTATATCATTATTGGTAAATTCGTCAATTTTAATCATTTGTCTGTCTAAAAATTGCTTTTTATTTTGTCTCATATAGCTATATAGTATAAGAGGACAGTAAGTAGATGTGTAATTATATATTTTCAGGTATTTCTAAATATTTTGTTTTATTAACATTCAAATAGTTAACTTTTTTTTCTCTATATATCTTTTCCTTTCTATTCACTATGTTTGTTTTATTTCATGGATTTATTTATTTTTTTTTTTTTTTTTCATCTTTCTGAATTCATTGTAATTATTATATTAGCATATTAGTATTTTTTTTTTCTTTTCTCATGTATATATTCATAATATAGTTCTATTTTAAAATAGATACATATATCATATTTTATATATATATATATATATATATATATATATATATATATATATATATATACTAAAGTATTTTAAGTTATAATTATTATTTCATATGTTTATTTATTTTTTTAATTTAATTTAATTTTTTTCCCTATAAAAATGTATAATGTAACTACTGATGCATTTAATTTGTATATAACATGCCAGACAATTTTACTTTTAATTGTTCATTATTTTTATTCTTAGGGGACAGTAAGTCCCAGAATAAAGTTTATTTTTTCATTTCATTTCAAACTGTTATCGAATCCCCATTTACATTTAAGTTTGAACTCAACCTTCTGCAAACTTGCAATTTTTAATACGCTCTTTACTGATAGTTGGAGGAGTTCTTGTAAATTTATCCAAGCGCTAACTTCGCCAGCGATAATATTATTAGAATGTAGGGATTTATTCGTAAAAGTTAATAAATAGAAACTAGGAAAGCAGTCTTTATGCAAACCATACCGTATTTTCTATCGGAAATACATAAATCCATGCAGCTAAAACTCAAGCAATTGCAATTGGATCCCATTCCCTCCTTCGATCGAATACCAACTTCCCTACTTTATTCCTAAATGGTCCTATAGCTTTCCTCTCCTCTGTTAAAAACCTATGTTTAACAATCGATCAAACCCTTTCCTGGAAACCCCACATTGCTCAAATCACCCGACGATCGATTGGCATCCTAAAATTATTCCACCGTTCCCGACACCTACTCCCTCTATCCACACGTAAACTCTTAGAATCCTCTCTCATATTCCCCGAATTTGACTATGGATGTGTGATTTATGGTGGACTCTCGATGATTCTTGAAGATAGATTAAAGCGTATCATGAACTGTTTCATAAGGTTTGTTTTTGGAATCTCGAGACGCTCTCATGTGTCGCATCTTTACACCGAGTTAAATTGGCTTTCCCCTTCCTTAGTAAATTCTTCTTCCAAGTTATTAAAACACATCACCCTCCGTATATTCACAATATCCTACATTTCAAGTCCCCAATCCAATCATTGCATACAAGGTCCCGTCTCTCCGATCTTTTCACCCCATCCTACAGAACTACTGCTTTCCAACGTTCCTTTCTTGCCCGCTCCGCTATTCTTTGGAATTCACTTCCTCCTTCTATTCGTAATGCATCCTCCCTAGGAACTTTTAAATCACTCCTCTTCCACCACTTTTCCTCTCTCTAATTATATAGATGCTTTAATGAATTTCACTCAAGCATATCATTTATAAAAGTTTAGCCTCTTTAAAAAATCGTCATATGGTAATGTTTTCTCTACCATTGAAATAATTTCCATTTTTATTTTTCATCATTTTTTTTCTTCACCCTTTACTAGATTTAACATCAGAAATCTATTATTTTGTCAATTCCTTATATAATATTTTTTTCTTTTACTGATTGTAAATATAGTTTATGTATGTAGTGTTTATATATGCGTATAGATTTTTTTTTTCTCATTTTATTACTTATTTTATTGTAAAATTTTACTTACTTTTAATTATCTTATTTTTTTATCTAATTTATAATCTCTAGGCCAGATATAACTTATGGTCTGTTATGTAACTATCATTCTTAGGGGACTTTGTCCCAGAATACATTTTTAAGCTAGAGTTTGGAAAGGACTTATCGATTTCGTCCTTCAACCAAAGACTGTACAGACATCTCTTCAGCAAAACGTAATTCAACAGATATAGTGCTCAGAAGAAGATCCTTTACTCGCTTTTGTTCTGGTTTTATTGGAAGATTCTTCGAAAAGGGTTTCCGTTCTTCCGCGTGTTCGGATTGGTCCTGGTTTGACAGCACTGATTTCGGGAATAGTTGGCAATTAAAGTTCCTGCTAATTTCAAGACGACTCCTTTCGACCTCATTCAAATTTTAATAGAATTTGAAGCAAAATTACCGACTAATTGTAGATGTTTCTATTTCCAATTGGTGGTTAGACTCTTCCACGTCCTCAAACGAATGTGGTTTTATAAGTGACTACAGCTATTTGATCTGATTTATACGACCCACTTTTTCAAGATAAGAGCGCAAAACCAAAAAAAGGGACCTTTCGCGCCCCCTCCCTTCCGTTCCCAGTCCCGAAAACTCCAGGACTTTTATTATGGTTACATTCTAACTACCCTGAAAATGTTTCCAAAGAAAAACCTTGGGTTACAGAAAACGCGCTCGACATTTTTTTTTCAGACCTTCATTCATATTTTTTCCGTTTACCTAAACGATTTTATTTTTTATTTCCAAAGGAGCGTAATTTTGAATACACAAAAAGGGTTAAAGCGAAATAAAATTTTGTTATTGTATTATATTAGATGACTAATTCAATATTTCATTTTCTTTCAGTTGATAGTGATATATATCATTTGAGATTTTTTACCTTTTTGTTTTATTGTTTATTTTGATACTTCATGCTAATTAAAATAATGATAATTGTTAAATTAAATAGTTTCTAGTATTTACAAAGACATTTACATACCACGTTTTTTAAGGTCTAATTTAACTATTTTTCCGACAAACTCTAGAGGAAATCGAGCAAGATCGGTCAAATCCAGGTTAAAATGTTTCATTTCGTATTAGGAGGAACAACAGTCAACAGTCAAAAGGAGCTCACTCATTAGAAACTGTCTCCATGTGATAGAGTAGTTTATTATAACGAGAGTTGACCTCTTATCTACTCCTGGTCTCTAATATCAAATTTCGCATATCCCCCTCACCATCCTCAAAAACGTATCGCTTTTTACCAAGGCCTGGTAGTTTCGCGAGTGTGCTCCATCATGCCTCATCATGCCTTTTGTTTTTATTAATGTCACATTTGTTAATTCTAGACAAATGAATTACAGCTGTGACAAAAGATACACGCCAAATGTATAGTTTAGTTAACTAACTGTGCTTGACAGTTTTTTAAATAAATATTTGTATTATTATTTCTTTGATATAAAGTATAATTAATACTCAAAGTATAGTCCATTTTCATCTACCGCCATTACCCATCTGCTAGCCAATTGCTGATGTCACGCTGATACCATTCCTTGGGATGGCTGTCAAAGAACTCTTGGACAGCATTTTCAACCTTGGATTACAGAAAACGCATTCTATAATATTTTATTTGACTGGCCTCATAAGGGTGTAGACGGTGAGCAGGATTAAGTTTTTTAATTATAAAATTTATCTCCTACAGAAAACTTAATGTACAAAAAAAATGTAAAACATATGAGCATCAAAGATCAAGGGAGCAACCCTTAAAACGCGTTTTTTGTTTTTCCATGAAAAATTACGTAAACACTTCAACAAGCAAATAAAGAAAATAATAATGACAACGATACATATATGAACTTAAATGGAAACGAATAACGAACAATATTCTTCGATTACTTGTTTAGGTTTACCATTGTTTGTTGAGTTATTACTTGAATAGAAGTTATCTTTAAGAGTGTTGGTTCTACACGAATATATTATATAAACCGATTGCCAATGTCAAGTAAATAATGATAAATTAAAAGTTTACTGGTGAAGGTTGTTGAGATGACTCAGTCAGTTAATTAAAACTACTCATGTTCAAAGAAACAACCATTTAAGAATCCTTTGCTGATTAGAAAATATGAAAATAATCGGTTATATTGGGGTGTAAAAAAAAAAATGAGCGTTTCTTAAACAAATATTTGTATTATTATTTCTTTGATATAAAATATAATTAATACTCAAAGTATAGTTCATTGTTATCTACCGTCATTACCCATCTGCTTCTCGATACCACGCTGATACCATTCCTTGGGATGGCTATCAAAGAACTCTTGGACAGCATTTTCAACTTCCGCAAAAATTATCATTACATACCGTAAAATACCCACGCCAGCACGCGTGTTTTATGGTATTTAATCAATATTTAATATATAGGATCTGATAGTACATTTAAACATGTTTTTTATTTATTTATTTTATTTTACTTTTTTTAATATTTTATGTATTATTATAAAAATAGTTTGTACTAATATTTATTTTAATATGCGTTATGTCGAGAAATATATACATGAGAACGCGTAGAAATATATGCACCCATTGCGGGGTTCCTATTACGATTACTGCTGTAAAAAAAAAAAAAAAAAAAAAATTATGACTAAAAAATTTAGAAATTAACAAAATACAATTCTAAACCAAAATTTTCAAATATTATTATGTTTTTCATAAATGAAAAGGCACAAATAAAAATCAACGTTGATAGTTTAATTAGGTCGAATTTCAATATTAGGAGTATAGAAACAAATTCGGCCGTATTCGGATAATAATGGAACGTATTTCTCTCATTAAATCCCTAAGACAAACAACCTGTGAAGTCCATTTTTTTTTTAAGAATTTGGAAGTTTTCTTCAACACATTATTGCGCGTTGAAGAAAACTTCCAAAGTACTCGAAATAACCTGAAAGTTACTCTAAATATTATGTTTTATATTTGATACAGGATACTTTTTTAAAATATTTAACGATTTTAAGAAAGTGGGGTTCCGCCATTGTTGTCCTGAAAAGGACACTTTTTTGAAATATTCGACTATTTAACTGTTTCAAGATGGCGGAAGGATATTCCAGCTTTGTTAACTCATTCTACTAGGCTGGAGATAGATGGCTCTTGCTATAAGGACACTGTTTTAACAGATCTGCCAGGATCTGACGATTTTTCGAGGCCGAAGGACATCCTTGGCCACTCTCTCCTTCCACAATTAGAATTAGTTTTCGTCCTTAAGGATGCTGTTTTTTTAAGATGGCGGAATACTAATAGTTTTTTTTCGTCCTTAAGGATGCCGTCCGTAGGATAACTCTTCCACCATTGTTGTCCTCCAGGATACTGTTTAAAAATATTTAACGATTTTAATATGGCTGACTTTAACCATTGTTGTCCTTAAAAGGACACTGTTTTGAAATTTAGGTTTTATTATTATTCCTTTTTTTTTTTTTTTTTTTTAAATTTCCTTCTCGATGCCGATTTACCCGCTTCCGAAACTCAACCCAAACTTAGAAGGTAAAATTAGGTTGGATTTAGGATGTTTTGAAGGGTGGACGAATTACCACCTTATAGAAGACGCTAACTTTGTGAAAAAAGCTTTTAAAAAAAAACTAAAAAAGAAAAAAAGTGGATTTCCCCTCTTTTGCACCTCCACGCCCCAATTCATCTGGTTGGATTTTAATTTTTTACTTTGAAAGCTTATGACAGGTTGACAAACCTCGTTGCTATCACTTAACACTGCACGTTTAAATTATTATTATAGTTAACTTTACTATTATAAATCTTCCTAGAACTGTGAAAATTTTATATTTGAAATTTGGTTCAGATAGGTTTAATAGTTTTACTAAAACTCTGCTGTAACATGGAGTTAGCCACATATCGTTCGATTTTTAAATTTCATTGGGATCCACCCATCACACCGCATATTTATAGCTTTTTTTTAATAAAAATTTAATAGAAGTAAGCAAATTTTATTATCAATTTCTAGCTCTATATAACACTGTACCATTGCACTATACTATTGCTAAACCTTCCTTGTACTATGAAAATTATGTGATTAAAATTTGTTTCAGATTTGTTCAGTAGTTATCGCGGTTAGTGATCACAAACGAAAAATGGTTTGTTCTTTTATATAGGGTGTCCAAAAAGAGTATCGGGTATTTGTTACTTCGATAAAATAAAAACTACTTAAAATAAAATAAAAAGTTTATTGTTAATTATTACAATATAAAGTGGAAAATTATTTGGAAAATATGATGTTATCTAAATGGTTAGTGTTATGCTCCTGGCACTCTTCTAATCGGGAACGAAGATTGGCGATCACATGCTGACACATAGCTCTCGATATTGTCGCCATTTCTGACCTCATGTTTTGCTTCAATTGCGTCAGGTTCGTCGGATTATTCTCATTGACCTTACTTTTAGGTGCCCCCATGCAGAATAGTCAAGTGGACTAAGGTCAGGGCTTCTGGGAGGCCAGTTGATGTTACCCCTACGCGAAATGACCTTATTAGGGAATAATTCGTTAACAGCTTCCATTGCTTGATTTGAGGAATGGCAAGTGGCCTCATCTTTTTGAAGCCATGTTCTTGAATTGAAACCTTGAAATTCCTGAAACTCTGGACCCAAAAAGTTTCTCAGCATATTGCAATAACGGTCACTATTCACATTGAGTGGTCGGCCTCGTCGATCTTCATGAAAATAAGTACAGATTATGCCTCTAGCAGACAGCGGCTCAAACAACGACTTTTGGCTGTGCAGGGGTCGTTCATGCTTTCGTCTCGGATTTTTTTACTGACCAGTACCGACAATTGAGAGCCATGTGTCAGCATGTGATGGCCAATCTTCGTTCCCGATTAGAAGACTGCCAGCAGCATAACGGTCACCATTTAGATAACATCATCTTTTTCAAATGATTTTTCACTTTATATTGTAATAATTAACAATAAACTTTTTTTTTTTTATTTTATGTAGTTTTTGTTTTATCGGAGTAACAAATATCCGATACTCTTTTGACACCCTGTATAGTAGTTTAAAATTTAAAAGTACACATATTTAGTGTAATATGGAAAATATGATTTTCCAACACCATGGTGCTCCTCTTTCATTCAAAAGCAATACAAATATAAACCAACGATATACATGGATAGGTAGAAAAATGCCCCAGTCTAAACAGACTTATCTGCCCATAAAATTCACCCCAAAAAGTAGTATTCTTCAACACAATCTGCATTCAGGAGCTAACGGCAAAATTGAAGTTTATGTTCATTATCATTGGGTTTTAAACCTTACATTGAATATCTAATAAAAATTAATCCTAAATAATAATAATAAATAAATAAATGTAATATAATAAGATCCTCTGATTTGGTGTCGATTTATTGACAGTTTCCTTTATTTTCTATTAAACGATGATTATTTTCTTTGATTGTTATTCCAATGAAGAGTTTATTATGTTTAAAATGCACATTTCCATTAAGGGATTGTCATAATGTTTTGTTTACACAAGTTACTGATTTTTTTTTTTTCTTCTTTTCCTTTTATGGTATCCCCATATAAGGCCCGTTTATTTGTATATTAACATGTTCCATGCCTTACAGGCATACTACATGTTTTACTATGTTATTAAAAGTTAACACGATTAGTTTTGCATAACGCAGTAATATAACAAAAATATTTAAACAAAATCACAATAAAAAACAACATAAAAACAAAAGCCAACAAGAAACTACCTTCGCTGCCCATCATTTGTCAGTTTGTCAAAGTCGATCTTTCGTATAAACGTGAGTAAGTCAGTCTTAAATTTAGAGAACAAATTTTGTTCTGCCTCTGGCCATGTTCCATGTTTGAGAATAATATTTTTTACTAGATTAAACCTGTGTCTTTCAAATGCTTTACATTCATAAAGTACATGTCTGAAATTTTGAGTCAGTCCGTCTTCGTTACATATATCAGATCGTATTATGTTAAATCGTTTGAGATATTGTTTAAGAGTTTCCGTGTTCTATCATTAGTTGTGTTAGTTTGTAGTTGTTACTTTGTATGTGTTTGTAATTGTATGTGTAATGTAAGGTATAAATCTATGTAAGCTTGGTGACTTTGATGAGGTCACCCACAATTGGTCCCACTTTTTAACCATATCAGAACTTATGTCCCGCTTTATATATGATAATGGAACTTTGTTATACGAAGGTAACAAATCACCTTTAGCCGCCTCTTTGGCTAGGTAATCGGCCCTTTCGTTACCCTCAATTCCAAAGTGTGCTTTAACCCATTTTATAGAGACCATTTTTCCCTTTGTTCTTAATGGTTATTAAATTTCGTCTGATTAGGTCAGTCAAATAGTCATGTATGTCTGTATTATTAAGCGAGTCTATTACAATTTTACTGTCTGTATGTATTATAATATGTGTGTTAGTCTTTTGAGGTTCGTTAATTATGTATTCCGTAACTTTCAAAACAGCAAATTTCTCGGCTTGGGGGTTATTTGAAACAGTACGATTCTAGTTTATACTGATGTTCTATTTATTTATTACAAGTTACTGATTTGTATGCCGAATGAGAACACCATGTTTTTTTTCGGTTTCAAAAGTGAATTTATCCATGAAATCGTAATAAAATCATTACGTTTAACATATCATTGGAAAGCTTATTAAATTTTCAATTTTTTCAGAGATTTTCAATTTTGTGGATAGCGATTCCAAAAAACGGTGAGCGTTGAAGTAATATAAGGCATTGTAACTTCGCCAAATAAGGTGAAGATCAAGCTGTTCTTTAGATACCAAGTTTTTTTACACTAAAAAAAAAAGAAATACTGTATATTTGTACAGTTGTAAATTGAAATAGATTGAATATAAAATAAAATAAGAAATATATAAGAAAATTACTATCGAACATCAAGAAGCTCAATAAAGACAGGATAACTTAGTGACAGTAAAAAGCTTTTAGGTAAATACATTGGAAATATCTTGAAATATATTGAACATCTTAAGTGGATGACCCGATTGGGTATTCATTGAAGTGGGGGAATGTTCTGTCAACAACATCCTACAACATGGATCGACCGATGGCTTCGAAATGATGTCTTTCTGTGTTTCTATGTTGTTCAAATTTATCTTTCTTTAATGACCGCAATTAATTATACCCCGGATGTTGGTAGCTCTATATCTTCTACAGTAGAACTATCGGGTCAATCGCTCTGGATATATTATTTATCCAATAGGATGTATTAGAAAAAAAAAAAAAAAAATTGGCCCCCTTGAGCCTGCTGGCTAAATAAAGAATAACATGGAACATGTTTTAGTAGTCCAGTCAATAAACACATTGTAGAGTGCATGGAATATGCGATAATTTTTGACTTCATAGCTTTGTTGGGAATGGTCAAACAGTAATGTTAATGTTGCTTTGAACGATTTGGTCCTCTTAAAGGAAACTAACGTGCCACCTCTAGAATGGCCAACTGGGAGAATTGTAGAGCTACTTCCAGGGCCTGATGGAATAGTGCGTGCCGTTAAATTAAGAAACTGCCAAGGGAGAATTTATTCGACCAGTCACAAAATTGGCCCCATTTGCTTTCCTTCGAATAGGTTTTGTAAATATGTTTTTTTTAATTTTGTCCTATGACAAAATTGGTGGGCGGTATGTTAACGCCATTAAAGTAACCTGTATTTTATTTATAGTGGTTGCATTAATCTCCAGTTAGTTTTGAATTAATAAACATTATAGTATAGGTGAAGTGAGCGATTTATGAGGTCGCTGCTGAGGCTGGAGGCTTTGGCTGCCGTTACTTAGCAACGGCCATATGATTGTTAGCCCAACTCGCTAATTAGTTTTTTTTGGAGTGCAGTACAAGATGGCGATTAGTTGGCGTCATTGCTGGTTTTTTTTTTTTTTTTCATCGTTTTAATAGTTAAAATTCAGACGTGGGGCCCACTAATTCTTTGACCGCTTTCGAAGAAGTCCAGCGTTCACATTTTAGACATCATATGAAAATTCTTCTCACACCGAGACCATCTAGAAACATCACCATCTCGTTGCCAGTCAGAGTCGTCCCGCTCCCTCAGCTAAGCTCTCACTATAATATATCTTTTTATTTTATTGATTTATATCTTGTTTTGTTTAATAATAATTGTCATAGTCTTTATTAATAGGTTATTTTTGGTTTTGATTCAAGGGTTTAATAATTATTTGTTATTTAATTCATTGTTTATATAGTTAATGTTTATTTTCTTTATTGTAAATATATTAGTATGTTGTTGGTTGTATAGCATCAGTTTTCTCAAGTAGACCCCAATATTCGGAACCTTAGTTTATTTATTTATTTTCCTTTTTGTTTATTTTATTTTAGTTTTAGTTTTTGGAGCCTCATTCAAAGACCCTGTTAATTTTGCGGGGGCTTCAACACCCCTCATTTCGGCACTCTTTATCTGGGGTTGCACTTCTCTGAAAAAACACGTTTATTGATACTCATTCCGAAACTAATTGTTTGATTCAAAATTTCTATTTTTATCTGAAAGCTTTTTCTTAAGTTTACTATAAGAATCTATATATGAAAGTTTGATCAAGACTCATTAAATACCCGTAACAGCACGTTAAAAACTGCTTACTATTTTAAGTCCAAGTTTTTTTTTTTTGGCATAGTTTTCACCATAACGCCAAAACTATTTTGTCAGATTGAATTTTTATTTCTTTTCAAGTAAAATCTGGTAAAATTTACTATCAGGCCTTATATATGAAATTTTGATTATGTCACGTAATACACCCAAATCTGAACGCTTAATATGTATGTTATGGCAAAGTATGACGATATTCACATATTCAGTGGGCTGGTTTGAGTGTATTAATTCGTGGCATAATCAAAAATTTCATATATAGGTTCCTATAGTAAATTTAAGGAGCTTTCAGATAAAAAAAAAGAAATTTTGGATCGAACAATTAGTTACGGATGAATATCAATAAAAAAAAGTAGTTTTTTTTATTTCTTTCAGAGAAGTGCGACCCCAGATAAAGAGTGCCGAAATGGAGGGTGTAGAGTGCATGAAATATGCGATAATTTTTGACTTCACAGCTTTATTAACAGTAGTTATAAGGTAAACATATTAAAATTCCCCGCCCTTGGGGGGTGAGCTAAAGGTGGGAGGAGAGGAGAAGGTCCCAATTTTGTTTTTCGATTATATCTCGAAAACGGTGGACCTCAGAAAAATATGTAGCAGATCAAAATTAAAGCTCATTAAATTTCCTATAAAATTAATTAAAGACGCATTCGTAGAAATTCCAACGGTTTTCGAAATATAAGTTATTATAAATCGACAATTTAGAAATAAAAAAAATGTTTACCTTACTTTTTGTTAAACTTTTGAAGCAAATACCAGAAAAGTATACCCAAAATACCCAAAGTATAAGCAAATACTCCCCAGAGGCGGATACTTTAGTATACTTAACTTCTAACTACTCCTCCTAACGAAGCTATGAAGTCAAAAAATATTGCATATAATATTTATAAGTGTAGGCATAATACACTCTTCAATATGTTTATTGACTGGATATTGGGAATTCACTTTAATCCAAAATCCTTTTTAAAAAAAACCCTTAAATCTAGTTTTTATGTCACAAATGAACTTTGAAATCAACGGATTATGATATCATTTTGGTTTCCAATTTGATCTAAATGAGAAAAAAAATTCTTTCAATATTACTCCACCCAAATCCATATGTATTTCAACTTGCCCTCATTCAATTCTAGATAACCCATACATCCAGGCATCTGAAAAGATCTCAACAAATTTTTTTCATTTCATATTTATATCTCAGTAAATTTACTAGCTGTCTCTTATTTTTTTATACAATGGTTAATACAGTAGTAAAATAATTAAGAAAATATTTACTAAAGTTTTCGATATCACTTCCGAAAACGTGCTCATTTTAACAGTTACTTATCGGGAACCAGTTCCTATTTTACCGGCGCGCATTTTAGTACTACCCATTCTAAATTAGAACTCAATTTTCCCTTTATCACCACATACTAACTTAGCCCGATGTTTTTAGCCTTTAAAATTCCCCCTCACCGCTCTTCACTACGGTCCGCCTTTTTAGCAAAAGCAACCAACAGAATGTTTGTTTATTATTCCATATCACTTTTAAACATAACATAAATACCTTATAATCATATATTATTTATCCATATAATATACTATATTTATTTATATAAATTGCTCCCGGGCCCGAGTTCGAGTCCGACTGGAGGCAGAAAATTTATTTTCTGTTATTTCGGCCGTGGATCGAATTCGAGGGGTCGGGAGACCCTCCTGGGGCACACCCAGCCTTCTAAAAAGTGGGCACCCTTAATTGGGGAAAACCTGGCGGTTGAGCGAGAATTCTGGCCAAATCACCTCCTTTCACAACCGTTGGCTTAGAAACAGTACAGCCTACCTAAGTACTGAACCCGAGACCCTTCATGGTTGTAAGTGGCACAGGTTTTTATTCATATAAATAATATACTTCATATATTATTTATATAATATTATTCTACTACTAACAACATAATATTATTAGTTTTCAATTAAATCATTCTCACACCTTATCATTTATTTATTGCTTCTTAGGGTTTTTACAATTGTCATTTATAATAAATAATAAATTTAATATAATAAATAATAAATTTAAAGTCTTTTATTCATTTCTTTTACTGGCTTTTTTTTTTTTTTTTTCTCTACTTTTAGAATACTGTGTCTATTTAATATTGTAACAGTTTCATATTTATTGAATAAAAAAAAATTTAAACATTGATGTCCAATTTAAAAAAGCATGTAGTGTAATTTATACAAAGTGAGTATCTCTTAGTGTATATATAAAAATTGGATGAAACTACATCAAACATGTAGGAAAATGCCGCAGACCTCACCTTTCTATTTTAATCCGTTGCAGATATATGATAAAACAAAGACTTTTTTGAGAAAACACGTTTTTTTCTATAAAAGTTGTAATATTTCTCAAATTTAGACAACATTTTCGGATTCAGCATTAAATATTCTATAATAGTTGAGTACCTGTAACCTTGAATTTTACAAACTTGGTATCTAAAGACAGCTTGATATTCACTTTATTTAAGGAAGTTACAATGTCTTATATCACTTCAACGCTCACCGTTTTTTAAAAAAAAACTATCCACAAAACGTCAAATCTCACAAAACTTGCAAATTTATTAAGCTTTCGAATGATATGTTAAACGTAATGATTCTGTTTCCATTTCTTGGAGAAATTTACTTTTGAAACCGAAAAAACATGGTGTTCTCATTTGGCATACAAATCAGTTACTTGTGTAAATAAAAAAACATTATGACAACCCCTCAATGGAAATGTGAATTTTAAATATAATAAACTCTTCATTGGATTGAAAAGCAACGAAAAAAAAAATCATTGTTTTATAGAAAATAAATGAAAACTATCGCTGTATTGACCAGATCAGAGGATCTTATGTTATTATATTTATCTATTTATTATTATTATTTAGGATTTATTTTAGTAGATTTTCAATGTAATGTTTAAAATCCAATGATAATGAACATAGGCCTCAATTTTGCGGTTAGCTTCTGATTGCATATTGTGTTGACGAATACAACTTTTTGAGGTGAATTTGTTGGGAAGATGAGACTGTTTTTACAGGGAAGGCATTTCTACCTATCATGTATATCGTTGGTTAATATTTGTATTGCTTTTGAATGAAAGAGGAGCACCTTGGTGTTGGAAAATCATATTTTGCCTAACCTAGGTGGAATATCGTGATGAAGTTGTGGGTAGGATATTTGTAACAAATCTTTGTAATCTCATCATTCAATCTGTTGGGCAAACTATGATTTTGTGCCTACAATGAAAAACACTATTCGACAGCAATACAAAGATGAATAAAACTTACGATACTCCACATGGAACGGTAGAAATGCCTTCCCCTGTAAAAACAGACTCATCTGCCCACAAAATTCACCTCAAAAAGTGGTATTCTTCAACACAACTTGCAATCAGAAGCAAACCGCAAAATTGAGGTCTATGTTCATTATCATTGAGTTTTAATCCTTACATTGAAAATTTAATTAAATAAAATTCTAAATTACAATAATAAATAAATAAATGTAATAACATAAGACCCTCTGATCTGGTCATAGTTTTCATTTATTTTCTATAAAACAATGATTTTTTTCGTTGCTTTTTAATCCAATGAAAAGTTTATTATGTTTAAAATTCACATTTCGATTAAGGGATAGTCATAATGTTTTATTTACACAAATAACTGATTTGTATACCAAATGAGAACACCATGTTTTTTTCGGTTTCAAAAGTAAATTTCTCCAAGAAATGGAAACAAAATCATTACGTTTAATATAACATTCGAAAGATTATTAAATTTGTGAGTTTTGACTTTTTGTGGATAGTTTTATCAAAAACAGTGAGCGTTGAAGTGATATAAGACATTGTAACTTCCTTAAATAAAGTGAATATCAAGCTGGTTCTTTAGATTCCAAGTTTGTAAAATTCAAGGTTACGGGTACTCAACTGTTATAGAAAATTTAATGCTAAATCCGAAAGTGTGGTCAAATTAGAGAGATATTTAAGCAAAATGGAGATATTACAGCTTTTATAGAAAAACACGTGATTTCCTCAAAAAAGTCTTTGTTTTATCATATATCTGCAATGGATTGGAATAGAAAGGAAAGATCTGCAGTATTTTGCTACATGTTTGATGTAGTTTCACCCAATTTTTTTTTTTTTATACACTAAGAGATACTCACCATGTATTTCCATCTAGAATAGAATCTGTGGATCTCGTGCTGAAAGGAGAGATTGTTGGAAGTTTTGATTTCGAATGGCTACCGCTAGATTGAGCTTCGGTAAAACAGTAACTGGTTACCAAAAAATAACTGTTAAACGTGGGAAGCCTCCTTTCAGCACGTAATAACGGTAATTCTATTTAACAGGTTATACCAAGGTCATTGATTGATAAAGAGTGTTGTTTTGTAATTGTTTTTACTTTCCAACAATAATTATAATAATTAAAAAAAATTAAATACAGATTTTTAATTGTCCATTCTAGGAATTATGGGGAAACAGTTAATATTAGCAGACAGTGTATACAAATCCATTCCATACTACTAATTTTACTAATACTAATTCTTACACTTGCTTGTATATAATAAATAAATAAATACATCTATATAAACTTTAAATCAGCTGAGTTCTTTAAAAGCAAGTCACTTTTAATTATGATCAATTCTTCAAATATAACAATTCCATCAATCTAAAAAATAAATAAACTTGAAAATCATGAACAATCTGAAACGGATACACAAGTCCGAAATATCGTGAACAATAACAACTGAATATCATAATATAATTGCAAACACTAAATCTAAAACAAATTATCTTAAAAACAAAATTTAAATCTATTTCGGAAACGGGTACTCCGGATGATCCGCGAGTAAATTGAAGAACCCTACGGTTCCTTTTCCTCCCAAAATTCTTCCTTCTTCCCCACGGTCCAAAGCGCTTATCCTATCGAAATCTTCTCTTGTCAATTCGAAATCGAACACCTAAAAGAAAAAAAAATTTAAAAAAAATTTTGAAATAAAAAAAATGAATTAGGTACTATCGATTAAATATAATAACTATGACTTACATTGAAATTTAGCCTGATCCTGGAAGGGTTGGTACTCTTCGGGATGACAGCGACTCCATATTGAAGAAGGTACCTCAAAAGGACTTAAGAAGGTTGCTTCTTATAGTTGTTTGCGATCTCTTTTATTACTGGATCTTCCATTGGGTGTAGAATGCGGGCACTAGAATAGCAGACATTTTCTTTTTTCAAACAATTTGAAAATTTTTAGTGATGTGTATATAAGAAACTAGCATACCCGTCGCAGCTTCGCCCACTTTCATAAACGAAGTGCATAGATAATTTTCATTAACAGCTGAAATTTTATTTAGACGGAAAAGCATAATTGGGCATCCGATTTTTAATTTGAATGTATGAGTTGGTATTCCAGATGGACAGAGACTATAAAGAAAAATGAGAATTATGGACTGCATTATCCAGTGGTTTCAATTCATAAATCGTGTTTTTATACACAAATATAAAAGAAAATCGACATTTTGATTTGGTTATAATTTTTATTTGGCAGAAAAATTTTATTGGTTTCATCTTTGTTGGATTTTTATTTCTAGCCATATAATTATATCATATTGTGACAATACTCGTTTCTGCCACCCAAAATTTTACATTTACATTGGCAATATTGTAAAAAAATGTATTACTAAACCTTCCTAAAACTATAATGATGATGTAGTTAAAATATATACGTTATTGAAAACGATAATTTTCGCAAAAAAAATATTTTGACCTAAATTTTTGTATAGCATTTGTTTCTAGTGTCCTTCCACGATAATTTTCGCAAAAAAATATCAAAATCAAAGTTGTAGAGCAATAAATTTACTTTAATTTGATATATACATCTCTGGTACTTGAAGTAAATGTTTGACAAAAACTAAGGTAAACCTTATTTTTTATTTTTTATTTATAAAATTATCAATTTTCAATAATGTATATCTCAAAAACCGTTGAATGTTCGACAAATATGTATATAAACAATTTTATTGGTAATTTAATTAGCTTTTTGTTTTATTCGAAACATATTTTTCTATAGACCACCGTTTTCGAGATATAATCGAAAAACCCGAAAATGGGACGCTCACTAAAAGCTCACCCCCAGGGGCCGGGTCTTTTAGTAAATTTTCTATAATTCATTCCTAAAGAATTCTAAATATGGATATGATTCATATTAGTACAGATATATGTTCTTATGTTTTTTCATTACGGGGGAAGATTGTTGTATAGCAATTTGATAATTTGGTGGCACAAAAGAACCGCCAACAGTGGTGACGATCGGTCCCTAGGAACCGGCTTTGAATCATCGATTTTTTTTTTTCAAGTAATCGAAAACCGATATGGAATCACCCCTATTTTTACTAAAAACAAAAAATAAAACTTACTTCTCAGTAGATATCCCTCCTTTCTCTAAAAATGCCTTATATCCTGAAGATCCGAGAGGAGAGTATGCACAAACGGTAACATTATTCTCCTTGCAGAAGGACACCAACTCCTTCTGCTGGAGGTAGATGTGCAGTTCGACCTGGAGGCTCGCTGGAGGAATGCGGCAGTTTTCCAGGATCCGTTGGACTTGGCTTTGGTTAAAGTTCGAAACGCCAATGTGCTTTGTCCTTCCTGCATCGACTTGAGCTTCCATCCCCTGAAACAGAAATATTCCATAACCATCCATATGATTCATCGTAGTCCAATCTTTTAAATAAATTATTTATTTATATTTCAATCTGATATAATAAAAAAGAAAAGAACGGTTATAATTGAAAATGATAAGATGAAGAGAAAATAGAAATACGACGTTAAACTTTTAGTCCAGTCAATGGACACTGAAATGAGGGGTGCAGAGCGCATGGAATATGCGATTATTTGTTACATTAAATTTACTTTAATATACATTTATAGCACTTGAAGCAAACGTTTGATCAAAAGTAAGGTCGATTTTTAATAACGTATACCTCGAAAACCGTTAAAAGTTCGACAAATATGTATTTCAACAATTTTGTAGTAAATTAAATAAGCTTTAATTCTGATTTGTAACATATTTTTCTAGAGCCTACCGTTTTCGAAATATAATCAAAAAACCCAAAAAAGGAACCTTCTCTTCTCCCCTCTCCTCCACCGTTAGCTCACGCCCTAGGGGCGGGGACTTTTAATATATTTACCTTCTATCTACTCCTAACAAATCTATGAAGTCAAAAACTGTCGCATATTCCATGCACACTACAATGTGTTTATTGACTGGACTATATACGAATAAGGATTCAGAAAAAAAGAGGGGTAGATTGTGATTGAAGTTATGATTGTGTTATCTAATGTCAGACCTCTCATTATAGGGTTAATCGCCTCTGTAACTCAGGTAGCGGTTAATTATTTGAGTTAACAAAATGGTGAATCGCCAAATTGCTCATGGTGGTTTGGGAGCTGCAGTTATTAAGTCACAATGTTAAAAGTACTCACTCAAAAGGGGACGTTTGCAGTTGTAACTCACAGATTTGAATGCCGATTTTTGTGTGGGTAGTAGGGTATAACTATTAGTGCAAAACTAGAGTTATAGCCGCCAATGAGCATTAGGAGCCGAGGAAAAAAATAAAATATGAAAATCACGTTTTGTTTTGTTTTTCTCAGCTCTCAGTCAAGATAGAGAAATGATTCTTTCACGTTTAATTGTAGTTATGTATGATATTTTAAATAAAAATTTCGTTATGCTCAAGGCACCACCCGGCTTTAGGGTGCTCAAACATTCCAAAAAAATGACAAAATTCCCAGGAAATCCGCTGTAAATTAGTGGAAACTTTTTTTCATGAACAACTAACCTCAAATCTGGATTTAACGCACTATAAAACCCTTATATGTGAAATATTATCAAAATCAAAAAATATTGATTTTTTATCCCTTTCGAGGAGGTTATAATTTTGCTGTGTCCAGAGGATTACAATATTAATAGCATCACAAGAATCAGCATACATTCTGCTTTTTATCCATGCATATAACACTCTAGATTTTAGTGGACAAAAACTGATGTGAATGAAAAAATCCGAGGTCAGCTATAACTTGAGATATTTCAATAAGGGGAAATCCTGCGACCTCCGGATTTGGGCTACACTATGCAGTTCTACGGCTTCTAGATGACCATAAAATTTGATCTTAATCGGTGGCGAAATATGTGAGATAGAGCAAATTATTTACATTTTTTTTTTTTTTCAGAAATTGACAGCCCCCTTCTAAAATCTTACAAAATTTTAAAGGTAAAAAAAAAAATTATTTTTGATTTTGACAAAATTTAGTTTCTACATGTTTTTGAGATTAGAAATCTGGAAATAATATCAGTTTTTAGTTTAAAAAAATTTCTCCGCTATATTATATATATAAGACGTATATATTTTTATTTCAAATCGCATTGAAATTGTAAGATTGATGAATAATATAAAATTAATATCAGGTTTTGGTTAAAAAATATGCATATTATTTTTAAATGGTCTTATTTGAAATTTATTGGGTAAAAATTAAAATAATAATAGAGGTAGATCATTTTAAAACGTCTTATGTGTATAACATTGGTAAGAAAAATTTTTAAGCTAGAAACTGATATTATTTTCAGATTCCTCATCGCAAAAAAAATGCAGGAACTAAATTTTGTCAAAACTAAAAATATTTTTTTTTTTTACCTTTAAAATTTTGTAGGATTTAAGAACTAAAATCTAGAGTAATCCCAATGTTATATGCATGGATAAAAAGCAGAATGTATGCTGATTCTAGTGATGCTATTACTATTGTAATCGGTTGAACACAGCAGTTGTTATGGCCTTTAGAAATTGTTGATGAAATCTCAACTTCAAAATTTTAACCCCCTCGAAAGGGGTAAAAAATCAATATTTTTTATTTTGATAATATTTCACATATAAGGGTTTTATAGTGCGTTAAATCCAGATTTGAGGTCAGTTGTTCATGAAAAGAAGTTTCCACTAATTTACAGCGGATTTCCTGGGAATTTGTCATTTTTTTGGAATTTTTGAGCACCATAAAGCCGGGTGATGCCTTGAGCATAACGAAAGTATTTTTTTTTAAAATAACATACATAACTACAATTAAGCGTGAAAGAATCATTTCTCTATCTTGACTGAGAGCTGAGAAAAAAATAAAACGTGATTTTCATAATTGTTTTTTTTTTTTTTCTCCTAATGCTCATTGACGGCTATAACTCTAGCTTTGCACTATTATTGGTCCCTACTACCCACACAAAAATCGGCATTCAAATCGGTGAGTTACAACTGCAAACGTCCCCTTTTCAGTTGTTGAAGTGTGGAAATCCCACTAAAGAGGGGGGTCTTTTTTCGGAAAAGGCATGCATAGTAACCTGTTACTTATGCTAATCAATAAAATAATCATAACAGAACATGTGTTATTTTTTTATAAATAACCAAAATTCAAAACATAATATGAATTAAATGACCGGTTGAAAAATCAGCAATGTTTTCTAGGATCTTATTAAACAAACACTCTTTTTCGTGCCTTCTCCTCCACATAAACTCACATAAATAAGAGTCTAACATATTTCTACTCGTTCCACATTCTTTTTTTTTTCTACGTTTAACTGAAGCCCAAAGTGATTCCACCCTCTGGGTATGAGCACCTGTGTTTATGTCAACGAAGTTTTTGGAGTGATTGACCAGGTAATGTTTATGCCTCATTCCTTCGATTTCCTTTATTCCTTTATAGGCCTTCCAGCAATCAGAATATATCGTCGTTCCTTTTGTTATATTAGCTACGATGCAAGAAGTCAGCATTTCAGCTGTTCTACATGGGACAGCATATAGGAAACATTCCCTAGTTTCTCTGCAAACCCCTCCGAACACCCATTGCTGAGGGTATAACCTCCCCTCATTATATTTCCTTTTTGAAAGCATGACTCGTCAATTTCCACACAAAGACCTTCTCCTCCAATCATTACAGGATTTCTTAATAAATCATTTGCACATACTTCTCTAAGTTTGTGCTTCCATTCAACTATAGCTTCTCTGCCTATCCCAATTTCTTTGAGGCAAAATTTAATGGTTGCATATTCCTGAGACCAAGCATAATTTAAACATAATTACATTTTTCAAAGGCAGATGGCATCTCTCAAGCCATGTTCCACGCAAAACACCTACCTCTTTCCTGCATCCCTTCTTATAGCAGCACGACTTGGACGGTCTTCTTTCTCTTATCTTTGCCTTCATTGGATGACCTTTATCGCATAATTTGGTGTTAAGTATAATGTTCTTACTCTGTAAGAACATGAAAGCATCTTCTTCAGTCCTTATTTGTTCAATAAGCTGGAAAAAGTTCATTATATGTTTTAACTGTTGACCACTAATGAAACAATATACGAGGTAATATAGTCAGGTTAGATTTCCTAAACATTTGGTATTACCTCATATGTAAATAAGAGTGATCACCGAATAAAAGTAACAGGTTACTATGCATGCCTTTTCCGAAAAAAGACCCAAGAGGGGATATCCCACTGGTGCCGAGTGGATTGTAAATCAAAAAGGATTAGCTGGTTAGGATATCTAGAAACAATGTTAAACACAAGAATGGCAAAAAATGTTTTCAAAGACCATCTCTGAAATTATGAGAAAAGGAAACGTTCCTGTAAGAGTTACATTTCAGACATGGAAGAGGAACAGACAAAAACGGCGTGACAAACTGAAAGCAAATGAGAATGGAGAGAAATCGTTGAGAACGATGTTTGTCAGGGATACCTAAGTTAACCAATCGCTGTAGAGCCGGAAATGAAGACGCCTTAATACCATAGCTAATGATATAACATTAAAAAAATTAAACCTATCTAAATGAAATTTAGAAATTATAAATTACAAATTATAAGAAAATATACACATATATTTAATAAGCAACTTACTTTCCATAGTTCTATAAGATCGGTATTTTCGTCCATCAACGGTTTTCCATCTTCATCTCTTGGGAAAATATTGGACATATCTTTGTTGACCACCCCCGCTGGGAAATGGACCAAGTAAAGGTCCACGTATTCCAATTGCAAATCTTCAAGAGACTTCTTGAGAAAGATCTCAACATCTTGGGATCTGTTACCCGACAGTGGCAACTGCGAACAAAAATAAATAAATAAATTAAATAATATTTATTTATAGACTTAGATAGTAATAGTAAAGTAGTTCATTATCCCTCCCCCCCTCCGAGAATTACCAATCGGTTCCCAAGGCGAAGTCATGCTAAGGAACAATGGTTTGTTTTTAACTTAGAGATCAAGTCGAGAGAGAAGTGAAATAATCCAAGCAACGAAGGATTTTTAGGGGAGTTAATTCATGTAGAAGTCAACTTTGGCACAGTTGTAGGGGTAGGTGTCCTAAACAAGATACTAAAAGTACTGGGGAGTGGGGGTGGAGCTAACGGTGGGGGGGTCGCTATAAAGGTTGGTTTTTTCAGTTTTTCGTTAATAACTCGAAAACTCTCGCCTCTAGCGAAAATATGTTTATGTAATAAATAAATTTACATAAAATTATTTACAAAAAAGGTTCTATACATGTTTTTTCTGGGATCAATGCTTAAGAAGATAGTGGGGGAAATATGGAAAATGTAAAAAAAACACGTTTTTATTGTTAAAATTTATATATTTATTGTTAAAATTCCAATGTTTATTGTTACAAATGAATAGTTTACTATTATTAATTGAATTTTTGTTGCTAAAGATATAATTATTGTCGTTAAGCCTAATATGCTTATTATAGTACTTGCGGTAAGTCGCACATTTCCTCAAAAACACGTTTGTCGGTACTCTTTTGGCTATAACTCCGAAATTATTTGTCTAATCTCAAATTTCTGTTTTTTCATCTTAAAGCTGGTTAAATTTATAATCTGATACTATATATTTAGTTTTAATTAAGTTCCGTGAAATATCCATTCCACCTCACTGAATTCCGTGTACTGTTGTGAAATCCTTATTTTTTCGGAACATTTCTCGTTATAACTCTAAAGATATTTGTTCGATTCCGAATTTCTTTTTTCCACCTCAGAGTTGGTTAAATGTGCTATTAGATCCTATATATCAAATTTTTATTAAAGTCCGTGAAACACCCACGCCAGCCCACTTAACATATCAAAAATGTTATGTTTTGCCAAAACATACATATTAAGTGTGCTAGCATTGGTATTACACGGAATATAAGATGAAAACAAGAAATTCGAGATTAGACAAATAATTTCGGAGTTATTGCCAAAAGAGTACCGACAAACGTGTTTTTGAGGAAAAGTGAGACTTACCGCAAGTACTATAATAAGCATATTAGGCTTAACGACAATAATTATATCTTTAGCAACAAACATTCAATTAATAATAATAAACTATTCATTTGAAACAATAAAAATTGGAATTTTAACAATTAATATATAAATTTTAACAATAAAAACGTGTTTTTTTTTACATTTTCCATATTCCCACCACTATATCTTCTTAAGTATTGATCCCAGAAAAAACATGTATAGAACCTTTTTTGTAAACAATTTTATGGAAATTTATTTAGTACGTAAACATATTTTCGCTAGAGGCAAGAGTTTTCGAGTTATTAACGAAAAACTGAAAAAAACAACCTTTAGAGCGCCCCCCCACCCCCCAGTACTTTTAGTATGTTGTTTAGGACACCTCCCCCTACAACTCTGCTAAAATTGGCTTCTACATGAATTATGTCCCCTATTCGGCCTTTTCTTGTCTTCGTTGCTTGGACTAAAATACATGAACAGGGCGTAAAACCTAATTTATCATCGACGTCCAAACAATATTTCTTCTCCAGCTTCAGCTGGTGTCCAAAAAAAATAAATAAATAAATAAATAAACTAAATCATGAATTTGATCCATTATTATTATTATTTTTGAATATTTAAAATAAATTACTGAATAAGGTTACTTAATTATTTTAGTTATATCAGAAAACAAAACAAGAATGAAACAAAAAAAAAGTGGAAAACAGTCAAATAGTTTAACGAAATAAAACATATGTTCTATAACAAAACAGTCTCCAACCAGGAACCAATATTGTAGTACACTGGCGGTGGTTGAATATAGATCAAATATATATATATATATATTTTTTTTTTTAATATTAGAAGAAAAAGATAATGAATGATGCAGTGAAAGAGAAACGCCACGTCTGAGTAGAAATACTTTAATAGTCCAGTTAATACATATATTGCAGGACTCGATGGTCGAGTGAGTTGGGGCGAGGCTCCACGGTGCTCGGAACTGAAGGACGTGGATTCGAATCCCTCCTGGGCGGGTTAACATTTATTTCGTGGGGAATCCACGAATAAATCTTGACCTGTTCAGTAAGGTTCTTGAGCTTCAGTCAACATAAAGTTTAAAAAAAAAATTAAAAAATCGCGCAATAAACAAAACATTAGACGTTTTAAATCTTGACACCTGTTATTCCAATTTAATACATTCAGAGCAATAATATACATTTATACTATATTTATATACATCATATAAATCATTCTTCCATTTATTAGTATATAACACTGAAATATTTTTGTACCTACATCTTTGGAAATACCACCCAGTCCTTTTAACTTAATTTTTCTTATGGATTTCCCCACAACCTTTGTAACTGTCTGTTCAATAATTCCCCTTGGTTAGTTGTGTACTAGAATTGTTTGAATGGTTAGTCTATTCTAAATCCACTAGTAACATTGTAAGTAGCTTCATACTCTTCTATATTTTGTAATTGTATACATTTTTATTATTCTAAAAGGTGTTGTTATATACCTTTATTGTAGCTAACTTTATGTTTTGAAATAACTTGTATAACTTATATCATTTTATTGTAACTTGTTTTTTCACTGTAAGGCATGATTATGAGAACAATATAGTCTCGAAACGTCGCCAAAATAGTTGTTTCTATTTATTGACTGAACCTCAAGAACCTTACTAAACATATATATGTATATATGGTATATATTATAGAGGTATGAAATATCCGATCATTTTTGACTTCACAGCTTCGTTAGGAGTAGTTAGGAATAAGGTCCCATTTTTGGGTTTTTCGATTATATCTCGAAAACAGTGAACTTTAGAAAAATATATTTCGAATAAAAATTAAAGCTAATTGAATTTCCTATAAAATTATTAACATACATATTTGTCGAGCTTCCAAAGGTTTTCGAGGTATTCTTCATTGAAAATCAATAATTTTCGAGAAAAAAAAAAAAAAATGTTCCCAACTTTTTATCAAACATTTGCTTCTAGTAACTTCCAAGATCGATTCTCAGAGGAAAGTTCAAAATCAAAGTTTTAGAGCATTTTATTTATTATTTAATCGGTGCGACAGTCCTTAAGCAGGACCAGGACCTCCTCAATAAGCTTCCTCCAACCTTCTCGATCCGCTGCCTTGCGGCGCCATCCTCTGATACCTGCCTGACGGAGGTCTTCCTCCACGTCGTCTAACCATCTCATTCGTGGCCGCCCTCGAGTTCTTAAACCTTCTGGCTTTTCTTTTAGCAGTTTTCTTGGAAATCTGTCTGTAGGCATCCTTTCCACGTGTCCTAGCCACCTTAATCTCGCTTTTTTTATTTGGGATACTATATCTTGCTCACCAAACAATGCCATTAATTCATCATTTTTTCTTATTCTCCATTCACCATTTAGATATTTTGGGCCAAATATCTTCCTGAATATTTTTCTCTCCCAAAACTCGGAGTAGCGCTTCACTCCTTTTTGTTAGCAGCCATGTCTCGCTTGCGTATGTAACAACGGGTCTGATAATAGTTTTATATGCTGTTATTTTAGCCTTACGCGATAAATCTTTGAACCTAAGAGCTTTTTGAACTCCGAAGAGGCTTCTGTTGCCTGCCGCCATTCGTCCTTTGATTTCCGCGATAGCAGCATTATTATTTGTTACTAGCGACCCTAAGTATTTAAATTGTTCACACGTTGGAAAACTGTACTCCCTTAACTGGATTTGTTCTACTTGAGACTGGGTTCGCGACGTTAACATATATTTAATCTTCGCTTCGTTTATTTGCAAACCGCGCTTTTTACAAGCTACTTCCAGCTCTTGAAAAACTCCTCCAAGGGCCGCTTTAGTCCTCGCTGTGATAAGTACGTCATCCGCGTATGCCAAGTGTTGCGCTAATCTAGAGCATTTTATTTTACTTTAATTTCATATCCACGTTTCTGGCACTTGAAGCAAATGTTTGACAAAAAGTGAGGTAAACATTATTTTTTTTGCGAAAATTATCGATTTTCAATAACGTATTTCTTTAAAACCGTTAAAAGTTCAACAAGTATGTATAAAATAAATTTTATAAGAAATTTAATTAGCTTTAATTTTTTATTTGAAACACATTTTCCTATAGCCCACTGTTTTTGAGATATAATCGAAAAACCCAAAAATGGGAACTTATTCCCTCCCTGCCACCGTTAGCTCACCCCCCAGGGGCGGGGACTTTTATATATGTTTACCTTCTAACTATTCCTAATGAAGCTGTGAAGTCAAAAATTATTTAAAATAATCGCATATTCCATGAATTCTGCAATATGTTTATTGACTGGAATATAAGGTTTAAATATGCATATAGGCAGGTCGAAACGTTGGCACACGATTTAAATATTACTATCTTCTCTATTCATCTTAAAAATCAACTATACTTTTATAATTAAAAGAATATTAATTTATTTTTATAAATTAGTAAATTTTTATTGTTTTAAAAATTCTAAAATAAACTAAAATTCCTGCTGGCAAATTTTTCACTATGTTAGGTTCCTAACATTGATTTATTTTCCTAGGTACTTTTGATTACTTAAACTCCTTAGGCAATGAAATGCTTCCTTAATCGCTAATAATTTTCTAGGTAGTGTTTACTTTATGAACCAGCTGTTTTAAAGTTATTTTAATTGTAAGAAAAATAATAAAGAAAACAAATGAAGTAATATTTATAAGGTATATTACCTTGGTGACAATGAAGAGCTCTTGTCTTGTAATTTTTCCGCTGTCGAACATTTTCTTCAGCGATGCCCCAATTGCCGCTTCGTTGAAATAAGCGAAGGCAGTGTCGATATGTCGATAGCCGGCATCGATTGCTGCGTTCAAGGCAATGTCTAATTCTTTGGCGGTTGACTAAAAATATATATATATATATTAAAATAAAGTAAATGAAAAAAAAAAGGCAAATTATAAACCGATATCCGTCACTATCTAAACTGTGAAGCAAAGTGCTCATGTATTTAGTTTTGTTGTTTGTTTTCAAAATTGACGCTGGATACATTTTTTTTTTTTTTTTTTTTCAGTAATTGATATTTACAATTGAACAAAATAATATACAACAAGTAAATGTGCTGACAGTGAATACAATGGCATGTAAATAACTTTTGAAGAACTACTCACCAGTAGCACTTCAATAAATCTACACTAGAAAGTCTCTAGGCCATCTTCTTTTCAGACGCCTCGGAGGATTATCAGGGATGGAGGAGGAAGCAAGTTGGGAGACTAGTGGATTGGAGTGGTTGTGGAGCTTACTATGGAAGGATAGGTATCTGGTTTGGGCTAAACAAGAAACATATGGAACATTAAGATCTTTATGGATGGGTTTATTGGTGAAAAAGTAAGGTGCATTGAGGATTTTTCGAAGGATTTTTGATTGCAAAGATTGGATACGAGATGAATTGGATGGTTTTGTAGGGCCCCAAATCTCAACTCCGTACGTGAAAATAGGTCTAATCACAGTCATGTATATTAGTCTTTTGTAATTAATTGGGAGCTTTGAACGTTTGTCTAGTAAATGTTGAAGTAGTCAGTAACAACGGGCAGTTTCTTGTCGTTTTAGTCTTGTATGTGGATTCCAAGTTAGTCGTTTGTCCAACTGGAGTCCTAGGTAGCGGATCTGTTCAACAGGGATTAGTGGAATATCATTAAAGGATACTGTAGGACAGGATGTCGTGGGTTTACGAGGAAGGGTAAAGGTTATTTGGTGAGATTTGTTTGGATTAATTTTGATTCTCCATTTTTGACACCATTCTTGAATGTTTAGGATATGGGATTGGAGTGTTTCGGAGGCAATAAAGGGATCATTGTTTACAGATAAAACACATGTATCATCAGCGTAACTGGTGAGGATAGTGGTAGGATGAGTTGGGATGTCATCTGTATACACTGTGTAGAGGATGGGACCTAGGATACTACCTTGAGGAACTCCGGCAGATTGAGGATGCTGGATACTTAAAATTTGAAACTAGCATTAGAATAAATAACAAATAAAAAGAAATAAATAAAATCTTCCTATAATTTTAATCCATTCAAAGAAGATCCATTGTATACGACTATTGCACCGTATCCCACACAACCATTCTCAATTAAATTTCTCCAATAATACTTCTATTTCGCTCAAAAACCTTACAGAATTCTCTTTCTATTTATATCAGACAAGCTGATCCCTTCCCAAATCCAAATACAGTGAAAATCAAATTATCCGGACTCCGGATTACCAGGATTGATTTGAAAATATATATATATATATATATATATATATAGATAGATATTATTTAATAAATTTTGTTTAATAATTAATAATTATAAGTTAACAAACATCCCCGTCGCGGCTTCGCCCGTCCTCATTAGTAAAGATAATTTCAACTAAAGTTACAGTTTTATATGTTTATCGATAAGATTCTTGTATTTTAGCATGTGGTTCAGAATTTTTTCTTCAATGATTTTTTCACGGATAGTAGTAATTATTAATCTAGTTATAATTGCATTGACTAGGTAGTTGAAGATTACGTAAAAGCAACATTTGACATAAAATTTTTAATTTGAATGTATGAATCGGTAATCAAGATGGATAAAGACTATTAAGAAACTCTTGCGGAAAATAAACTGCATTATCAGTGCTTACAACTAAAAGTCCAAAATTCATATTTTTACACACAACATTAAACAGCTGAGGATCGGCATTTTGATTTGTAATAACTTTCATTCGACAGAAATAATTTTATTGATTTGATCTGGTTGGATTCTAATTTCTAACCATAAAAGTATGTGTTAGTGTGGCAAAACCCGTTTCTAACACTCAACATTGTACATTTAAATTTTTATTGTTGCTAAACCTAGAACTATGTCTAACATGTTTTAACATGATGTAGTTAAAATTTGGTATATATTTCACTCCATATAGCTGTTTAAATAAAAATTTAATTGGAAAAATGTAAATATTATTATCAATGTCCAGCTCTATGTAACACTATGCCTATTAACCTTTCATGTAGATGGCAATTGCCACCATTTTCACTGTTATCCACTTATTATTCATTTTTCAATAAAGAATTAGTTGAAAATCATTAGATTTTACTATTGCTAAACCATCGTATAAAGCTGATGTAGTCAAAATTTGGTAGAGATTAGTTTAGTAGTTTTTGGTGGTTAGTGATCACAAACGAATGGCTTGTCCTTTTATATAATAGTATAACCTTATACGGCCATATGTTAAAGTCATATAGAGCTAACAGATAATCGTGACTTACAGATAATATACAAATAATATTGCGACTATAAATAAAGATATAAGCTATTCTATCTTTCTTGTTAGAAAAAACTTCTCACGATGTGCAAATTTGATTTAAATCGGTTCAGTAGTTTAGGTGTTAGCGTGGCCCAAGAACGTGTAACGAAATTTATATATATATATATATATATATATATATATATATATATATATATATATATATATATAAGATTAACAGATAATATAGGCCCTGATTCCTAATTCTCATAAATTACAATAGGTCCCGTCTTATCAGTTTTTATGACACAATAAAATACATAAAACAAAATATACGAAGCGGCAGCTACTGGGACTGCGTCTCAGAACTAGAGGTAATGGTCCGTACACCTCAGAACAGTCAAGTTCTGATTCAACGTACTTAGTTTTTCTATGTAGAATGCTATGATACTAGAAGACTATCTAATTTATGGAAGAAGAATCCATCCATCCGACATGGGTTTAGCCCAGGCTGGGCCCTATAGCCGTCGCGAGTGGTCTCTTTATAAAAGTAAAGAGTACCTAAAAGAAAAAAGTGTTGTATTAACAGTGTCCGAAAAACTGGCTATTGTAGAACATCTTAGGAAAGGCTAATCTGGGAAAAAAATTGGCGGATGAGTTATGTGTCGGAAAATCCACTATTTCCTATATGTTAACTAAACATGCAGATATCACAAACATGTTCTTTTTACGTAGATATAATTTTATATAAAGGCCAAATTTGTAATTATTAAGTAAAATACATAGTTAAAACATTACACACGAGGTGTGATCAAAAAGTTCCAGGACTTTTTATATACTATGGGAATGCAATGTCTCACAGCGATGCGGTTGGCAGCATTGTATTGCCTGACTCAACAGGAACACAGCTGTGTTTGCAGATCAATCATAACATCACTGAAAGTAACATTAGCACAGTTTGTTTGAGGTTAGTTTTATAGAGTATGGCTATTTAATGAAAATGAATGTGAAAGAAGAGCAACGTGTTCTTTCATTATAAAGAGGTGTGATCAAAAAGTTCCAGGACTAAATTTTTATACATTTATTCACACATTTATAAATTTATACATTTATTTACATTTATATTAAATTTGTCTCCTTCGAAGTACTCCCCCTTGGGAAGCTACACACTTTTCCCACCGGTGTTTCCACTGATCAAAGGCCCCAGACAGAAAACTCTTCTTTTTGTAAAGGTGTTTAGCAGCTCCGTTGTTATTTCTTTAATTTCGTCAACTGTTTGAAATCTTCGTCCTTTCAGGTGTCTCTTGAGCTTCGGGAAAAGAAAAAAGTCGGCTGGAGCTAGGTTAGGTGAGTAGGGGGGCTGAGGAATGACAGTGATTGCGTTTTTTACACAAAAAGGCCATCTTTAAACCTCTTGAACCACTGATCGGCTTAGACATTATTCATCAAAAGCCTCTTGTAACATCAAAAAGGTTTCAGAAAACGTTTTGTTCAGTTTCACACAAAACTTCACACAAACACGTTGCTCTTCTTTCACATTAATTTTCATAAAATAGCCAAACTCTATAAAACTAACCTCAAACAAACTGTTCTAATGTTACTTTCAGCGATGTTATGATTGATCTGCAAACATAGCTGTGTTCCTGTTGAGTCAGGCAATACAATGCTGCCAACCGCATCGCTGTGAGATATTGCATTCCCATAGTATATAAAAAGTCCTGGAACTTTTTTAATCAGACTTCGTACGTCTATATTTTTTATTTCAATACTCTAATTTAATAAATATCTAATTATCCGGATTTTTTACAGGTCCATATACAAAATGTCTTCTATCTTACCATCCATGTACCCAATCCAACAACGGGCATGTTCATTTCACCAGAGCGGGTAACACTGTTAGGGTTGAGTTTGGTCATCGTCGATAACAATAGGCAAATAACAACAAGAGGAAGCGCAGACACACTAAGAACAGTACACCTAAAAGAGCTACGAGGGTAAGTCAATAATTATCCGCAATATAGTTATAAAATTTTATTGAAATGAAATAGGAAACTTACAAGTACATCATTTTTCGACATAGTCCCTTGCTTTTCAACGCACTTGGTCCAACGTTGTTCAAGTTTCCTGATGCCCTCATGGAAGAAGGTTTTGGGGGAGATGCGAGCCAGGAATGTACCGCTTCTTTCATGCTTCGTCCGAGGCAAATCGACGGCCCCTAATTGCCTGTTTGAGTGGACCAAACAAGTGAAAATCAGATGGAGCGAGATCGGGACTATATGGAGGATGATTCAATACTTCAAAATTGAGTTTCTGAAGCGAGCGTTTCTACAGTGTGGGCAGCTGTATGCGGACGGGCATTGTCGTGCAACAACACAACGCCTTTTGACAGCAGTCCTCGGCGTTTGCTTCGAATTGCAGGCTTCAGCTTAGCAGTAAGCATCTCACTGTAAAGGTTCACTGTTTATTGTCACTGTGTTTTGAATTTTTCAATCCATTCATAGACACTCCGTTGTGGCAAACAATTGTTCCCGTACTGTACCAAAAGTCTTTCGATGAATTTCGGCCCCTGATACACCTTCCGACCACAAAAACGGATCACTGAACGTTGCTCTTCTTTGGTGCAAATAGAAAGTGGAGCGGCCCATTATTAACAGCACGACAGCTATAACAAAAACTAACCCTACCAGCTTGATACCGCACAATAAACATAACAACGAATAAACAAAGCATGCGCCATCAACACAAAAGAACAGTACTGCCAACATAAACAAAAATATAGCTATATTGCGGATAATTATTGACTTACCCTCGTATATATATCGCCGTGAGATATGGGATGCGATCGTTATGGCAGTGGAGGGGGTTGAGTGGGTCCTACTTGATTGACAGTTACCATGGTAACTCCGCCATTTTGCGAAAGATGTTAATTGTTTATTGATTAAATTAATAACTTTGGAATATCTTATATTTTTATTAGTTTTTTTCGTAAGAATATGAATCATTTTGCAAATTGTGGTGCAATTGATAAAAAAATAAATTGTTTTATTTGGACCATCGAGAAGATATCCTGCCCGAATGTTGGCAGCCACCTCTTCAGAAATATCTTCACTTTGGATCGATCAAGGTTAAAGAATTAAAAAAAAAAAATAATAATCGATTATTCTAATATATGAATAGTTTTGCAAACATTGATGGGCATTATTGCAAGTAAAATTGTGTGTGTATATATATATATATAATTAAAGCTGTTAACTGTTAATACAATACATTCACACACCTGAGCAAAACAAAATACAATTAAAGCCCTTATTTCGATCTCTTTTATATATTCAGAATATACGGTTTTAGACATCAGGATTCTGCTATAGCCCAATTAAGCAGGTTGACCGACCATATCACCGAGGGATTTAACAATAAACAACACACAAGTATGGTATTACTCGACGTGCAAAGAGCTTTTGACAGTATCTGGCATAACGAGCTGATATTCAAACTGATGCTTTACAATTTTCCACAATATTTAATAGCACTAATAAAATCATATTTAGAAAACCGTACGATAAAAGTACCTATAGATGGCCACTACTTCACGTAGTACGTACACTTTCAGTGGGACGAGCCAACGTAATTTGTTGGACATTGGTTAAAAACAAAAATTTATATTTATAGATTGAATCATTGATGAAATGTTTGCTATGGTCATTTTCGACAAACAAAAGTACGTTAAACATAATTTTATTACGCACTAACAGTACAAAAGATCGATAAACTAAGTTTGTTTAAAAGGTTCTCGCAAATTTCCTGTTTTGTTAAATTGCATTAGTAATTGTGTACACGTCCGATGTAATTTTTTTGTTTTTCACAGCTTTAAGCATGATATCACAATTGGCGATAAAACATTTTTTTTTTTTTTGTGAAAATAATGATTATAAAAAATAAAAATAATAAATTTATTATAAATTTTTAAATTTCAACAAAAAAATTGATTTTAGAAAAAAGTTTAAACTTGTTTAAGTCGAAACCCATTTTAATTCAAAATATCAATACTAAAAAGTAACTTAAGATCGAAATGGTCTGTGACCACTTGCGACCTTGGAGAATATTTGGAATTTAAGATTTTTTTTGCGTATTTATAGGATTCGCAGAACTCCTTCCCCTCACATTATAATCCTTGTTTTACCCCTTTTTTTTAGCCTGTTTATATCTTTTTAGTGTTTTCACTTCAGCAGTAATCTTATTGGGTTATTTTACCTACATATTTGTCAGCTAGTACACTAACTGAGATCATTTTGGCCAAAAAAAAAACGGCTTCGTCAGAAAGTGTCCGAACACTTTTGGTAATTTTGAATGCCATTAGCCTCTGGACCCTTTCCAGCTTTGCCTTTCTGAATTCCTGGATGCCATATTTCCATGCCTTAAGTAATAATAGGCAAAATTGCAACTTAATACAGAACCTTCAGGGCCTCCGTTCTCAACCCCCATGTCGCACAGTGGGACGAGACTATGTAATTTGTTGAACATTGGTTAAAAACAAAAATTTATATTTGTAGCTTTAATCACTTATTAAATGTTTGCTGTGGTCATTGTCGATAAAGAACAGTACGTTAAACATAATTTTATTACGTACAAACAAGACATCAACATCGATACACTACGTTTGTTTGAAAGTTTCTCGCATATTTCTCGTTTTGTTAAATCGCATTAGAAACTGTTAATGGTGATTTTTCTAGACATTGCAATTTTAACCTCTAAAAATTTTTGCATCGACTTCAAATTTCATATGGGTAGGTTTTCAAGGGTGTAGAATTTGAATCTGAAGTCTGTTTTTTCCTATCATTTCAAGACTTTGCTCTGTTAACCAATAGTCGAAAAAATCCAATTTTCGTTTGTTCGTGTTTTGATTCGAGGGATATTATTTTCTATGATTTTTGATGTGCCCTATCGAATTTAAAAAATCAGCAAATCAATCAGTTTACCGTTATGAGAGTTATACGTGTTCTATGCCTTTTTCGTCGATCGGACTTCTTTTATTTAAGAAATCACGGTTTGTCGACATTTAAATGAAAAAGAAATTAACCTGTTATAATTAATTAACCCCGACTTACCGCGATAATTAAGTAAGAGATGATTTAAAAAAAAAAAAGAAAAAAAAAAAAGTTGACTATGGCTTTAAGCTATCAAAACATGTATCTGGATACAGAGTGATAGGTCAGAGAAATATATGCATGAGAACGCGTAGAAATATATACACCTATTGCAGTGCGCCTATTACCATTACTGCAATGTGGAAAACCGTAAGAAAAGAAAATAACTAAGACTAAACATTTTGAAATTAACAAAATACAATTATAAACTACAAATTACAAATATTGTTTTGTTTTTCATAACTGGGAAAGGTGCAAATAAAAATAAAGAAAGGTTGATGGTTTAATTAGGTCGAATTACAACATTATAAATTAATAAACTATGCTTAGCCACGGGTTAATGCGGCCATATTCGGAAAATAATGGAACGTATTTATCTCATTAAATACCTAAGGTAAAAGTTTATGAAGCCCATTTTTTGGACAATTTGGACGTTTTCTTTAACACGCAATAATGTCCTCGAAACACTCAGAAAGTTACTCCAGATATCATTGTTTTATAAAATCCTAATTCTTTCTAATAATAAAACCATCACTACTAATTTTTTTTTAGTTTGAATAGACTAGTACGAAATAGAAAGTAATTTTTTATTTTAGATTATCGGATATAATCATCAGTAAAATTTAAAAAGTTACAGGAACAATAATAATCACTAAGTACGATTTCGTGTACTTTTATGTCAATTTTCATTACATTTTTATTTTAAAAACACCATTTTCACTAAGTATTTCTGAAAAATTTCCACATTTCTTATTCCTAAGATGGTGCAAAGCGGTAGGAGATTGCAATATTATTTCAATTTTTAGTGCGTCTGGAAATTTGGGCCATTCGTCCCACTGTGCGACGGCTGCCGTGGTAGCAAACTTCAGATTCGGATTCAGCACCACAAAAAAACAAAATGATCAGTTGAGAATAAAAGTTCGGCAGTTTTTCTTGACTAATATTTTAATGGAGTAATATAATGTAACCACGAAAATAGTGTAAGGATTGTAACTTAGACGATATCAAAAATGTTCTGATATAAGACTTACTATATTACTTGTAAATACTTTATGTTCATAAGGTACAGTTGATTGTGAAGTATAGGAGATGTAGATAGTTAGGGTAGGCAGCCATAGATACTCAGCAGATCGAAATAAAATTGTTATTTTAATTTAATTGTTAAAGCCAACGTTTCGACTTGCATTGCAAGTCTTCATCAGGGCTAGAAGAAAAGAAAACAAACAAAAAGTTATGACTAAATTGTAAAAAATATATGAAAAAACACACACCACAAAACATAAGTATGAGTGAGGCAAAATAAAAATAAAATAATAAATAGATAAATTTATAAGAGTAAGGATAGTAACATAAAAGAAATATCTAAAGACAATAAGGACAATAAAGATGAATGAATGAATGAATGAAATTATTTCTTGAATAAGCGTTACGCTTGTTACAATAAAGCTTGGCCAAACTATTTAATAGAAGGTCAGTTCCTCTAAACTTCCGTCGGCAGCCGGTAATTCACTGTGAAGCAACAAGGCCAGATCTAGCAAGGATTAGTAATGTTCTATCTTCTAAATTCAAAGTCAAGTAAGGCAGGGATATTATGTTTATAGAATATATATTACTATAAGGATCCATTTATAGTTTAAAACAATAATATATTAATGGAACCAATATATGGTATATTATGGGAGGCCTGAATATTAGGTATTGGGGGCAGTTGAATATAATATGATTTAAGCTTTCTTTTTATTTTGATTACACAAGTTGCATGTTGTTTCGGAGTCTATTTTGTACATATTATTTTTATAATAAATCTGTATTTTTTTATCTGAGGCAAGCCTGAGTTGTGACATTATTCTTATTTGGTAAAATGGGGCATTTAAAAGGAGATATTTAGCACCAGTAATCTGTGTGGGTTTTATTTCCTTATAGTAGGGATTAAAGGTAGACTTGTTTACTCTTTCTAAATCCTGAGCTATTAACATAGTTTTTATATTCTCCAACCGCTTTTCCTAAATTCTTCTTTATTAGGACATGATCCTGATTTTCCCATAAGTATTGTTTGATATCAGTAGTAAATTTTTTAGTTGGCCAATCAATTTATATTTTATTTCTTGAGGATGTGCAATATGAAGTTCGTATAATTAATTGTATAAGATACGGGGGATTCTATCAGCTGGCATATTTAGAATACTAATCCACCATTTTATAAGACCTTTAAATATTTTTAGACTTATTTTAACTTGACCTGTTTCGAGTCTTACGTAGTGGCCTGGGGTATTGAAAGGTAAATGCAATAAACATTTTAAGAAGTTCGATTGTACTTTTTCTACTACCTCTATATACCTTAATGCCCATAACTCACTGGTGTACAATATTTGTGATTCCACTAGGCTTTGAAACAACCTGATCTATGCCTCCCAGGGAGAACTCTTTAGACTTGAAAATATTGCCCTTGTGTTATTATTTGCTGCATTAGCTCTGGTAGTGACAGATTTAGCTTGAAGATAGAATAATCCTGTTCTAGAAATAATGACTCCTAGATATTTATGAGAGTTTACCACTTCTATTATTTCATTATTGTAGAAAAATACATCTTCCATGAGGACAATAAAGATTATTGAATCAAGGTTAAAATGAGAATAAATTAAAATGAGTGATAGTTACTTAAAAGCTAATGAGTAATTTCAACAAATTAATTGGTAAAAATAAAAAATGTAGATATTAAGTTGTCGAGATAATGGGGACAAGTTTATGAGTTATAGTTGATTAGTGAATTAAATTGGTAAACATAAAAAAGTGTGTAGATACAGAGTTAAAGAGATATTGAGGAAAGTAACTGAATTAATATCTGAAAGCTCTGAAGACAAGACAATGAATGCAAACTATTGAATTAAAATTGAAAAGAAATTTACAGGACAGCTGACATCCCAACTCATCCTAACACTGTCCTCACCACTTACGCTGATGACACATGTGTGTTATCAGTAAACAATGATCCCTTCATTGCCTCCCAAACACCCCAATCCTATATCCTAAACTTTCAAGAATGGTGTCAAAAATATAGAATCAAAATAAATCCAAATAAAAACACCAAATAACCTTTAACCTTCGTCGTAAACCTACGATTTCCTGTCCTACAGTATACTTTAATGATATTCAACTAATTCCTGTTGAACAGATCCGCTACCTAGGACTCCACTTGGACAAACGTCTTACTTGGAATCCACACACAAGACTAAAACGACAAAAAACTGCCCGTCGTTACAGACAACTTCAACATTTACTAGACAAACGTTCAAAGCTCCCAATTATTTACAAAAGACTCATTTACATGACTGTCATTAGACCTATCTGGACTTACGGAGTTGAGCTTTGGGGCTCCACTAAACCATCCAATTCATCTCGTATCCAATCCTCACATTCCAAAATCCTTCGAAAAATCCTCAATGCTCCTTACTTTGTGACCAATAAACTTATCCATAAAGATCTTAATGTTCCATATGTTTCTGATTTAGCCTAAACCAGATACCTCTCCTTCCATAGTAAGCTCCATAACCACTCCTATCCACTAGTCTCCCAACTTGCTTCCTCCTCCATTCCTGATAATCTTCCGAGGCGTCTGAAAAGAAGATGGCTTAAAGACCTTTTAGACTCTTTATATTATTTTGTACAGTTGTAGATATCAGTAAATGAAAAAAAAAATTACAGGAGTGATAGTGAATAAGTAAATACAACAATATAATTGTTAAATATAAAAAAATAGTAGATATAGAGTATATGAGATATAGTGGTTAAGATAATTAGATGATACAAAATATAGAATAAAATACTTTAGAATTTCGCCATAATGTGAAACAGATTATATTTCACAAGATGGCGTAAAGCTGTTTATTATATTACAAACATATTATTATTTATTAGTTTCTAATTTGGAATGTCAGATAGTGATAAATATATCGATATAAGTAATTGAAAAGAAAAACAAAAGCTTATGATTATTAATTTATTTTTTTGTTTGTTTATTTGTTTATTTCGTTTAACGTCACTTATGCTGCTATGGCTAATCGGACGATGCTACGGTGGGAGTCCTAAATTTTGCCTATCCAGGTACAATTAGGATAGGGATCTTTAACGAGTACCTGACATCGTACAGGCTCGGGACACCCATTTTACGTCCCTTCCGAAGGAGGGCATAGCTAAGGATTTTTTACTCCCTTTAAATAATCCTAAGGTCATCTGCCGGGCCGCGAACCCGCGATCTTGGGTTTAGTAGGTTGCTATGCTAACCACTACACCACAGGTGACCCCATTATTAATTTATTAAAATATAATTAATTCTTTCGTCAGCTTACTTATAGAAGTATGGTTTTTTTTTTTTTTTTTTGAAAACATTTATTTAAAGAAAGTATACAGTTATGCGCTTGCGCCATCTTTATATAGTACGTGTTCATATCGCTCTGTGAAAAACTCTCTTATTAGTGTGTTTTTCATAAGTTTTTGCAGTTAGAAAAGTGATCAGAACTAATAGTTAATTACAGTGGTCAAAACTGAATGATTAAACAGTGAGTACAACAATTATTCATTGAGTTATTACAGTGCTACCTTATCTATGAAGACCCATGTGGCCGAGTAGTGGGGGCTAATCCCCAACTATCCACTGCCAAGTTCAGTTGAGCTTTTGCTCTCAACACAAGAGGGTGGGGCCACGCCCCCGTAGTCAACCCACGCTACGTGATTTCGTTTTCATTATTTTATTTTTTTGTTTTTTTACTTATTTATTTTTATTTTCCCCTCTTCAAACTGAGTCACTAAATGAGATATTTTCACATGGTCATGTCCTCCAAAACTAACACCAAAAAAGAAGCCGCTCATTAGAAACCGTAAGAAATAGCCCCGTAAAACAGAAGCCGAGAAAATCGAAGCGAAATTCGCCACCCACAACTCCGCCCTCTATAGACCCCCAACCTGGGACATCAACACAAGAGATGACAGAAGAGTCCCCCTTCTTTACTCCAAATCCGTATCAGGTGTTAACAAATACTGATATTGAAACCATGGAGTCAAACCCTACATCACAACCTCCACGACCTCCTCCTATCTTCGTTAGGAACGTAAGGGACTTCTCTTTACTGTGCAACCATCTTAATAAAATAATCGGCACAGGAAAATACTCCACAGTTAATAGAACAAAAGACACAAAAATTATGCCAGATTCCCCTGATACTTACCGCCGCATTGTTAAATATTTATCTGAGACCAAAGCCGACTTTCATACTTACCAACTTAAAGAAGAGAGATCATTGAGGGTCGTAGTGAGGAATCTTCATCCAACAACGCCAACTGAAGTTATCAAAGAAGAGTTAATAGCCATGGGCTTTAAAGTTCGTCAGGTAACCAATGTCCTAAAAGACAACAGATCACATCCCGGAGCTAGCGGCAAAACTCCATTGCCTTTATTCTTTGTAGATCTCGAACCAACTCCTGGAGTGGAACAAATTTATGAGGTCTCATCAATCTATTATACTAGAGTAAAAATAGAAAAGCCGTACCCCAAACGTGATATCGTTCAATGTCACAATTGCCAGGCGTACGGCCATACAAAAAAACTTATTGCCACCACATACCGAGATGCGTTAAATGTGGGCAAACGCATAAATCCAATGAATGCACAAAATCTAGAGAAGTTCCAGCAGTCTGTGCCCTCTGCCAACAAGGACACCCTGCCAACTACAAGGGCTGCCAAACTTACAAAAACTTACGCAACAGGTTCCAAACAAACCGACCACAGACCGAAGAAACAACACAGACCAGAGGAAGACAGCCCTCGAAAATTGCCACGTCATCTGTTTCTTTTGCAGAAATGCTGGGCGGAAGAAGATACCAGAAAGAAAATGGGGCCATGCCGCTTCCTCCTCAACAGCCTCAATTTCCTGATCCTCAACCTCAGCAACCACTGCCCCAACCACAGCACCAACTGACCATACAACATGCTCCAGCACCGCTAATCCAACCTAATCCACACACCCTTCATCAGATACCCCATATTCCTCCTCCTCCAACTACCTCAGATCTCACATCTTTATTTAACTCCTTCCTATCAGAGTTGAAAACTCTCATTACCCCACTTATATCACTCCTTTCAAATGTTGTCCCTCTTCTCATTCCTCTTCAAAAAAATCCTTAAATGCCTTCAGCAAAACCCTTATCCATTCTCCTTTGGAATGCGAATGGTATTCGCAACCACACTAACGAACTGACATCCTTGCTACATGACAAAGAAATCGATGTAGCTTTAATAACAGAAACAAGACTGACCAGTAAACAACGTCCAATTATTTCACAATACCAAACTTACCGAACAGACCACCCTGATGGTAGAGCCCAAGCTGGAACTGCTGTCATCATCCACCATTCCCTCTCTCACCACGTATTCCCTTTACCAGCAAATGAATTCCTACAACCCACAGCAGTTGTTATCAAAACTTTCTCCTTTCCAGTTACGATTGCAGCGGCCTACTGCCCCCCAAATAAACCAATTTCCACATCCCAGTTCAACTCATTTTTTGATTCCTTAGGTCATCGCTTCCTCCTAGGTGCTGACTTCAATGCTAAGCACCAGCAATGGGGTTCAAGAACCACCAACTCCCGTGGGCGAGCATTGCAGTCTGCACTTAATTCCCGAAGATCCTTTATTTCTCCCCCGGCACTCCTACATATTGGCCCACGGATCCTAACCGAAGCCCCGACCTTCTTGACTTCTTCATTCATTCAGGCTTAGGATCCCTCCATTACTCTATTGAACGCCTGGATGAACTTTCCTCCGATCACAGTCCTTTAATTTTAACCCTCTCCGTCACTCCAATCCCAAAACCTCCTCCCCCATCATTTATTAGAGGACCAGTAGACTGGAACCTCTTCCGTCAAACAATATCCGACACTATAGACCTTAGAGTATCCCTCAAAACCTCCCAGGACCTTGACAATGCTACTAATTCCTTCACTACCATGATCCAGCAAGCAGCCTGGGCAGCATCCTCACCTCGTTTCCCTCCCAATCTTCGAAAGAAAAATCCTTTATCCCAAGATCTACTGGACCTTATCCAATCCAAACGTCATGCCAGAGCTATTTGGCAAAGGACCAGGCATCCGGATGATCGGAAATCCTATAATTACCTTACCAAACTCCTTAAAAAAAATATGGCTACCTTCAGATCCAAATCCTATAATTCCTATCTTTCTTCACTTTCTTTTTCAGATAACTCCCTCTGGACCACCACCCGAAAAATCCTTAAATATCAGCCAACCTCCCATCCTCTCCGACGTGCAGATGGTTCATGGGCGGCTTCTGACGTGAACAGATCCGAAGAATTTGCCCAGCACCTTTCCAGCATATTTGTTCCCCATCCTGAATCTAATCCTACCCACACAACGACGGTTCATGAATTTCTTGATTCGCCGATTCCTCTTTCCTTACCTCCTAAAGCAATAAACCCCTCTGAGGTCAAATACCTTATAAACAAATTAAAACCCCGTAAATCCCCTGGATATGATCTCCTTAGTTCACAAATCCTCAGGCAACTTCCTCATAAAGCAGTCATATTCCTCACCTACCTTTACAATTGTATCCTGCGGACAACCTACTTCCCATTGCTATGGAAACACTCCACTATTATCCTTTTCCTCAAACCGGGCAAACCTCCCAACAACCCTTCATCATATAGACCAATTAGCCTTCTCCCAATCCTTTCAAAAATTTTTGAAAGGCTCCTTCTTAAACGTATCCTACCCGTCCTTGAATCGGATAATATTCCCTCTCACCAGTTTGGATTCCGCACTAGCCATTCCACTGTCCAACAAGGCCTCAGAGTTGTTGATCACATATCCTCAGCACTTGAAAGCAAACAGTATTGCTCCGGCGCATTTCTGGACATAGCGCAAGCTTTCGACCGGGTATGGCATGCTGGTTTGCTTTTCAAACTCAAAACCCACTTACCTCAATCACTATTCCTAGTCCTTAAATCCTACCTCTCTAATCGTTCCTTCCGAGTTCGCTGCGGAATGGAATACTCTAACTGCTATTCTATAGAGGCTGGTGTTCCACAAGGTAGCGTTCTAGGTCCAGTCCTTTATGTCCTCTACGCAGCAGATATCCCTACTACTCCTAATACTTTCCTTGCAACATTTGCTGATGACACTGCTATCCTTTCATCACATTCAGATCCTTTAATAGCTTCCAATAATCTCCAAAACCACTTATCCTTGATTGAAGACTGGTGCGATAATTGGCGGATCAAAGTAAATGAAAATAAATGCACCAACGTAACCTTTACCCTCCGCCGAAAATCCTGTCCTCCTATCAATTTCAATGGTATTCCACTACCTAAAGCTGACACAGTTCGGTATCTTGGATTCTACCTAGACAAAAGACTCACATGGAACCCTCATACTCGACTCAAAAGGCAAGAACTTAACAGACGCTTCAGCCAATTGTATAGGCTACTAAATAGGACATCTCATCTATCCATTGAAAACAAAATTCTCATATACAAAACCATCATTAAACCCTATTTGGACTTACGGACTTGAACTGTGGGGGACAGCAAAAAAGTCGAATATCAAACGCATTCAATCCTTCCAATCCAAAATCCTCCGAACTATAGTAAATGCTCCTTACTATGTTTTCCAACAAAACCCTACATAATGACCTGAATATACCATACGTCCTCGACCTTATACCCCTTAAATTCTCAAAATTCCATCGCAACCTTTCCTTTCATCCTAACCCACTAGCTCAATCATTATCCGCTCCCACACATCCTGATGACCCCCCTCGCGCAGACTAAAACGGCAGTGGCCCCGAGATCTCTTGTAAAAATTTCTTATATTGGAGTTCTGGCAATGGCCAGCTTCTCCACTCATGCCCTGAGTGAATGTATATAGCGCTCTCACTTAGCCTCCACTGGGTTTTTTTTTTTACACCAGTGACGCAGCTGAGAGAGAAGAGCTGGGATCTCTCTGTGCCTGGCTTATCCCTTCATAAGTGGAGGGACGGGTGAGGTGGGGGGGATCCCTAGGATGAGTGTAAATTGTAAATAGAGTATAATTGTATTTTTACCTTTATTTATCTTTTATTATTAGTATTATTTACATTTTTTTTTCCTGAAGTTTTTCTATTTCATTTTGTATATAGTATGTTTTATATTGCTTATGTATAGCATAGTTCTTTTTTTTTTTTCTCTTTTTATTTCTTATATTACTTATTTACTTTATTTTAATATTTTATTTTTTATTTTTTTTTTTTTACTCATTGTACATAATGTGTGAATGTAATCATATGCCATCTATATTGCTTATTGCCCACATTTGTGGCAGATTGTAATAACTACTCAATAAAAGATTTAAAAAAAAAAAAAAAAAAAAAAAAAGTATTACAATCTGCTTCGATGTGGGCAATATATACATCCATTCACACAATATTTACAAGTAAATGTATTGATAACTATAACAATAACATGTCAAAACTTGAAAAGAACTAATCAGTAGCACATCAATAAAAAATCTTCACTAGATTTACTAGTTTCTTGGCCTTCTTCTTTTCAGACGCCTCGGAAGATTATCGGGAATGAAGTGGGAAGCAAGTTGAGAAACTAGTGGATTTGAGTGGTTATGGAGCTTACTATGAAAGGATAGGTATCTGCTGTAGGCCAAATCAGCAGCATATGGAACATTAAGATGACGAAGTAAGGAGCATTGAGGATTTTTTGAAGGATTTTGGATTGTAAGGATTGGATACGAGAAGAATTCAGGGTAGTACATATTGGAGCCCCAAAATTTAACCCCATACTTCCGAATAGGTCTGATCACAGTCATGTATATGAGTCTTTTATAATTAATTGGGAGTTTTGAACGTTTGTCTAGTAAATATTAAAGTATTCTGTAACGACGAGCAGTTTCTTGTCGTTTTAGTCTTGTGTGTGGATTCAATGAAGAAGCCCTATTCACTGGATTGGAGCGAATGCGGCAAATAAAAAGTTTGTGAATCTTTAAAACCCTGACTTGGGAATAGTGGCGAAATTGAGTAAAAATTTAAGAGTAAAATTTTACTTTCTTCAGGTCACACAAATTGTTTGAAATTTTAGGTTTTAACATTATTCGCAAAGGAATATTTTTCAGTCAGAGGGATTGAAAAATAATTCATAATATTTTTGCTCATTTGGATCGTTGCCATGAGGTCACGTAGCATCGATATTAATAAACTCTATATTCTTTATTCGTGGAAACTTGCTGGAGTTGTTATGAACCAGTCCGATTAACATTACCCACAACTACGGTTATTTGTTCTACTCACAGTAAGTGGGGTTTCACAATTTCTTTAGCGTTTGTATCTCTTCTAAAATTTGGAAATATGTTATCAATTCTCGTTTGAAAATAAACAATACAATCATACAGATTTGCAGGGAAAAAATAAATATCATAAGGGCATTAACAGGTCAGCAGGATTAAGCTAGAAGATTATAAAATAATCTTCAACAGAAAACTGAATTAAGCGTTTAAAAAAAAAAAAAACGAGAAAAAAAATAGAAAGCATATTATGGGTGAGATTGCCAATTCCGTTATATTTAAGCACCTCTATACAAAATGTCCTTTGATGCACACGTGTAATTATTATTTGGGCTAAAATCACATAAGTGTCAAAACCTGGTCCAAGCTGACATTTTATATTTGGGTTTTTACATTAGACGCGGGATTTAATTTTAAAACGAAACCCGCAAAATAAACATATATTTCTTTTCTACAGCCTTAGCCAAAAAAGTATACTTATGTATCAGGCACCTAAATAAAAGTGTTAGGGAATGAATATTACTTCAACCATTTAAAACATATATTTTTTTTTTAATCACAAAAAACTCGATTTAATACTTCGTCATCAAACCATTTGCTTTTACTACCCCAATTATTCTTTTTAGCATGGAATTAACAAGTTGTCTACAATCTTCTTTAACAATTTTTTTCCACTCTTCTTTTAATAATGTAAACAAATCGTCTTCGTTTGTAGGGTTACGTTTACCAACTCTGATTTTTAATTTAGGTGACAGGTGTTCAATGGGATTGAGGTCTGGGAACTGAGGAGGCCAGTCAAGAAAATTAATATTGTTTTTTTTCGAACCATTCTCTACTTTTGCGTGAAACGTGGCATGGAGCATTATCCTGTTGAGAATAATGTTGGCACTGTCCTCAGTTCAAATATTTTTTTCAAATGAAGGCTTTAAAATTTGGTTTAATATTGATATGTAGGTATCGTAATTCATCCTCCCTCCGCACAAAAATATTTCTCGATCTCCCGAAGCCCCTTGCAATCCCAAAACATTATGTTTCCTCCACCATGTTTTAAAGTAGGGACAACACAATCTGGATGATAGGCTTCGCCTTCCCTCCTTCGTACAAAAACTGTTTCAGGAGTTCCAGAAATCTGCACAAAATTAGATACTTTAATGAATTCGTAATAATAATTATATTCTTGCAGTTGAAACTTATTTTAGGGATTTTTCAACATTTTTAATTTCAATTTACAATAATTTAATTTCATCAAAGTTGTTTTTCATCTGATCAAATAACCTTTGCCCAATCTTCAGCAGTCCAGTTTTGGTAAAGTTTTTCCCAGGCAAGCCGCTTCTTGGGATTGGCTTGACTAAGCCACGGTTTCTTTCTGGCTTTACATCCCTTCAGACCTTTCTCTCCTAGTCTTCTTCTTACTGTCCGAGTAGAAATATCGCCAGAACACAAGGTTTTCATCTCTTCAGTCAGTTCTTTTGATGTTTTCTTGCGATTTTGAAGAGATGTTCTCACGAAAAATCTCTCCTCACGTGCACCTGTTTTTTTTCTTTCTATTCTAGGTAGCGAGGAAAATGTGATGTGATAAGTTTAGATTTTGGAATTACACTTTTCATAATTAATTCTTCTATTGGTTTCGAATGTCCACAAAATGATTATTTATATTTTGCCCAGCCAGTCATATAATTCAGTTCTAAGCTCAACTCGTATCCTAGGCCCCATCCTCTACACGGTGTATACAGCTGATATTCCAACTCATCCTACCACTGTCCTCACCACTTACGCTAAGTGTGTCATCAGTAAACAATGATCCCTTCATTGTCACCCAAACACTCCAATCCCATATCCTAACCCTTCAAGAATGGTGTCAAAAATGGAGAATCAAAATAAATCCATATAAAAACACCAAATAACCTTTACCCTTCGTCGTAAACCTACGATTTCCTGTCCTACAGTATCCTTTGATGATATTCCACTAATCCCTGTTGAACAGATCCGCTACCTTGGACTCCACTTGGACAAACGTCTAACTTGGAATCCACATACAAGACTAAAACGACAAGAAGCTGCCCGTCGTTACAGACTACTTCAACATTTACTAGACAAACGATCAACGCTCCCAATTCATTACAAAAGGCTTATTTACATGACTGTTATCAGACCTATCTGGACGTACGGAGTTGAGCTTTGGGGCTCCACTAAACCACCTAATTCATCTCATCTATTCAATCCTTACAATCCAAAATCCTTCGAAAAATCCTCAATGCACCTTACTTTATCACCAATAAACTTATCCATAAGATCTTAATGTTCCATATGTTGCAGATTTAGCCCAAACCAGATATCAATCCTTTCATAGTAAGCTCCTTAACCATTCAAATCGCCTAATTTCTCAACTTGCTTCCCACACACCATTCCTGATAATCCTCCGAGGCGTATGAAAAGAAGAGACCTTCTAGTAGAATTTTTGTTAAACTGCTACTGATGAGTAGTACTTTTCAAGTTTTGTCACGTTATTGTAATAGTTCACAATTTTTTTTCAATAAATTGTTATTAAAAAAAAAAAAAATAACTCGCCATATTTTTAATTGAACATTCCAAAGCCTTGATATAGTCGACTGGAGCACCGAGCTGATTACTGGTAGCTATAACAATACTAGACCTCATGGATCATTTTATTGACTGTTTGGCAGATCAAAACTCTGATTTTTCCTTAGTTTAATTATTATCGCTTCTTTACAATCTGTATTTAACCACATTTTATTAAAAATTATTTTATGGCCTCTATGTCTTTATCAATTGATTGACAGCATATACCTTGAAAAAAGAAATCGGAAGATTCCGGACGGAACCCACAGACATTTAAAAATTTAACTAAAAATAATTATTGTTATCACTTGCGAAAATGTGGCTTGCTCCTTTTAACAGTTACTTTTCGGTAACCAGTTACTGTTTTACCGGCGCGCATTCTAGTGGTAGACATTCTAAAGCAGAACTCAATTTTCCCTTTATCACCACATACTAACTTAGCCCCGATGTTTTCCAGCCTTTAAAATTCCCTCCCCGCTCTTCACAACAGTCCGCCTTTTTAGCAAAAGCAACCACAGAATGTTCATTTATTGTTCTATATCACTTTTAAACATTTAAAAAAAATATCTTATCAGCTTTCAGTTAAATCATTCTCACACCTTGACATCTATTTATGGCCTTCAGGCTTTTTACCATTTTATTTTAATTACAAATTCTTGTTCGTTTTATTCAGAGACTGTTTATAATAATAATAAATTTAAACACTTTTTCATTTCTTTTATGGATATTTTACTTTCACTTTAGCTATTTTAGAATACCATGTCTTTTCAATATTATAACAAGAATTTCATACTTATTGAATAAAATAAAATTTTAAACATTGAAGTACAATTTACAAAAGCATGTAGTGTGATTTATATAAGCATCTAGAATAGAAACTGAGGATCTAGTGCTGAAAGGAGGGATATTTGGAAGTTTTAGTTTCGAGTGGGTACCGCTAGAATGCGCGCCGGTAAAAAGGTAGCCGGTTACCGAAAAGTAACTGTTAAAAGGTGCAAGTCACCTCTTCGCAAGTAATTCCTTTTTATTTAATATTAATTATAAATATGGATGCTAAGTGACAGTTCCTGTTTGATGTAGAATTAAATGTTATTTCTAAGTATATACTCGGTAATAGCTAGGAAATAGATAACTAGCGAAACTTTACATAAATAAGGAAAACAACACAATACCAAATACATTAAGGTGAAGTTCTATACATGAAGTTACATTTTATGTTACTTTGATGTAACTTTGACTTCTATCGATTCCTGTACCAACATCTTAAAAGTTCTTTGGATAATAATTAACGAGACCAGATTGAATGACCTCGTCCGCGATTTAGACCTCCCAAAACGTAAAGCCGAATTACTTGGTTCCAGGCTAAAAGAATGGAATCTTTTGGAACCAGGAGTGAAAGTTTCTTCCTTTCGAAAGCGGGAATCAGAGATGCTCAAATTTTTGCTTTCATCATATAAGGCCATGGATTGCAACATGTCCCTAAAAATTCAATTTTTACATTCCCATTTAAATTTCTTCCCACCCAACTTGGGAGCAGTTTCAGATGAACACGGAGAACGGTTTCATCAAGACATAGCTCAGATGGAAAAAAGGTACAGTGGTAAAAGCAATAAGAAGATGCTTGCGGACTTCTGTTGGACTTTACAACGGGAGGCAGGTGATGAAGAGTACAAAAGTAAAAAATATACATATTAATTGAGTACAGAATTAAATAATTTATTATTTTATATATGTGATGTAGAAAGGGAAATTTATTGATTTTCACATAAGAAAGTTTATTAAATTTATGAAAAAAGATTTTTTTTTTTTTTTTTTCAAAACAACGTCTAATTTCTCAAAAATGGTGCCTGATAGCATTTTTTTGACTTCAGATTCGAATTTAGCACACATGAAAATATAAAAATCAAGAACAATATCTCAAGGGAGCAAAAAAATTTTTTTTGTAGAACATTTTTTTTTTATCAAATTCCAGAGTTCAAAAGTCTGTGAATATCTTAATGCTATTACTTATTTACCAATACTTAATAATCCCTTTAGAGTATTCTATAAGCTGGGTTACTAAAACTGGAGAAAAAAAGCCTCAGTTCAGTTATTTATTTCAAAGAAAAAACATGACAGTGTCCTACGAAATTCTCGTAATTTTAAGACATTACTGGAAAAAAGTAGACAGCCACTGAAGCAACTCGTGAAATTATTAAATATGAAGGGGAAGGTGTCCTTGAAGAGTATACTGCGTGGTGTTGGTTTGAAAAATTTATAAGTGGAGATACGACGTTGGAAAGGAAGATGGGCTCATATTGATGAGGTTCTTAAGGAAGCTGTTGATTCAAATCCGTCCACAAGTACTCGCGAACTTGCCAGGGAGTGTGGTGTGTCGAAAGATACTGTTAGTCACCATCTTCTCTCCATGGGGAAGGTGAAAAAGACCTGTAGACTGGTCCCTCACGAACTTACTCCTCAACAATCAGCAGAAACGTTTTACAGAACTTCATGGGTTTGAACTCCTGCCTCATTCACCATATAGTCCAGACCTCACGCCTTCGGATTATTACTTGTTTCGATCCATGGCCCATTTTTCTTAAGGGAAAAAATGTGATAATTTTGCGGAAGTTGAAAATGCTGTCCAAGAGTTCTTTGACAGCTATCCCAAGGAATGGTATCAGCGTGGCATCGACCAATTGGCTGTCAGATAGGTAATAACGGTAGATAACAGAGGACTATACTTTGAGTATTAATTGTATTTTATATTAAAGAAATAATATTACAAATATTTGTTTAAGAAACGGTCATTTTTTTTTTTTTTTTATACAGCCTATTATAAATGTTGTCCTGTCCAAATTCCAATGAATATCTTTCAAGTTTGAGTTTTTTTAATTCTTAAAAAAGCTGTTGGAAAATGGTTTAAATAGGAATAAAAGTTTTTCTGATTGACCATTAAATTTAGCAACAGGAATTAGAGGAGTACATTCTTTAAGTAATAATTTTAAAAAAACTTCTGTTTCGAGTGTTTTGTTGTGACATAACTAAAGGCCGGATTTCGTGCAGAATGAATTATAAAAATCAACTGAAGGTGCAAAAATATGCATTAAAAAAAAACAAAGACGAATTGGCAATCTTCTACTGATATTAAGTCCCCGGATGTCTGTAGTTTTATCTATTTAAACACTCCACTCCCCTCCCTACCTCTTCTACAGCAAAGATTGCATCACGAGGAAAACAATTAGTTGCTTGAGTGTTCGATTTAGAAGGTTGTAGAGGTAATCAGTTTCCCGTTCGTCAGCTGCCGTGAATACAACATAATTCAACATGGTGAAATTGAATCCGAAAAGTTTCGTAACTTCGGGAAGAATGAAGATGCCTGTGGTTGGTTTGGGGACCTGGCAGGTCAGTTATAATTAATATCATTAATATAAAAACATATAATTATAATACGAAAGCGTAGTTCTTCAGCCATAAAATTGGAATTAATTTTCAATAGGCTTACGATTCGATTAACTTACAACTATTGTTAAATAACACTGTTTTTTCGTTAGCATAATCCCTTTAACAAAACTGCAGATTTATAATGTTTTGAAGTGTGGTGAACACGAATCCGAAGTCAGAAAATCTTAATCAGACGCCATTTTTTTTTTTTTCAAATTTGTGTTTTAGGTTAACTAATGAGATGTGTTTCGACATTTCTAGCATTTTTTTTTATCATTGAAAGAACAAAAAATTAAAAAAAGCTATTTGATTTTGAAATTTTAATAATATATTACAAAATGAAAAAAAATGGTGAGCATTAAGTATTAGGTTTTGTTGTTTAAATAATATTTTTGAAGAATCGCTTTTATCATATAAGGCCGTGGGTTGCAACATGTCCTCAAAAATTCATTTTTTTCATTTTCACTTGAATTTCTTCCCTCCCAACTTGGGAGCAGTTACATCTGAACACGGAGCCTAAATAGATGAAAGGTATAACGGTAAATGCTATGACAAGATGCTTGCCGAATACTGTTAGGCAATATAACGGGAGACAAGTAATGTAGAATAGAAAAGGAAAAAATATACACATTAATAATGTTCAATATTAAATATTATTATTATTTTATATATTACTGTTTTTAAAAAAAAAATTGTTTAAAAAAGTGCCATCTCGGTTTGTTTTTTTTAAACAAACTCCAATCTTCAAAAATGGTGCTTGGTAGAATTGTTTTTACTATTGATTCAAATTCAGCATACTTGTAAATATAAAAGTCACAGAAAATGTTCGTGGGAGTGAAAAAAAAAAAATAATAAAAATAAGGAGAAGAGATAGTTGGAGTATGCAGTCATGAAGATAAAAGCAATTAAAAAATAAGTTTTTTAATGCCTACGTTTCAACTTGCATTGCAAGCCTTCATCAGGTCTAAATAGTAGAGAGTATAAAAAACAAAGGTATAAAGGACAAATATATAAGAGAAAAGACAATAACATAAAGGCCATATCTAAAGGAAAGAAAACAATACATAAAGACTACTGAAACAAGATTAAAATTAAAATGAGTGATAGATAATTAAAAAATTAATGAGTAAATTATAAAATATAATTGGTAAACATAAAACTGAGTAGACACAAAAATAATGAATAATGCATACAGATTAATGAATTAATTTAAATTGAAAGGAATCTTATTTTATATAATCTTATTTATATGGTGAGTAAATACAAAAAATTATAAAAAAATTATAAAATAAGATTAAGGGGGACTCAATGGCCGAGTGTGTTGGGGCGAGGGTCTCAGCGCACTCGTAACCAGAAGGTCGTGGGTTCGAATCCCACCTGGGCGGGTTAAAATTTATTTCGTGGCGGACCATCGAAATGAATCTTGACTTTCCCACCCAGGCCAGTATAGGACTTCAATGGAAGTCTTGGGCCAAAAAATAAAAATGAATAAATAAAATTAAAAAAACATGGTACTGGATAGGATCATGAGGGAATTATGGAGAGAAAACGACTCAGGAGCAGTACTGGGAACCAAAAGGAATTTCGTAAAAGTTAGATGCCTCGCCTATGCGGATGATCTCGCCCTTCTTGCAGAAACTGAAGAAGAAGCAATTGCCCAGATAAACGCATTATCAAAAATCCCCAGGAAAACGGGCCTACAAATGTCTGCAGAAAAAACAGAACTCATAACCACAGACATAAAGTGCAAGAAAAAAGAAGTGGACACCATTTGTGGGAAAATTAAGGTTACACAAAAATTCAGATATTTAGGAGAAATCATCTGCAGTAATGACTCGGATTGAGAGAGTTTTAAGGAGAAAGCCACCAAACTGGAGAAGCTATTTTTCAATATCAGGAGCTTCTACAATAAGAAGAATTTATCCTTCAAAGCCAAGGGCTGACATTATAATACAGTAATTAAGCCCGTGATACTCTATGGGACCAAGACATCTTACCTCCCTAGCATGGAAAAGCTGTTGAAGGTAGAAAGAAAGATACTCAGAAAAATCTACGGACCAAGAAAGACACCAGAAGGTTACAGACCAAGGTACAACAGAGAAATCTATAATAACAACAAGAGTCTAGAAACCGATATAAAAATAAGAAGACTGAGATTCTACAGGTATATGATGAGGATGAGTCCTGAAAGATTGAACGGGAAAATCTTCCGACATTTCCAACAGCAAAAGAACACATCTGAGTTTTTTAGACAAATTAAAGATGACATGAATTCATAAATGAAGGATACAGACTGCCAAGATAGGGAAACATATAGAAAATCATTAAATGACATAAAGGTCTTCGTGGGAAGGGAAAGAATAAGGAGTGGGGCTTGGACGGAGGAAAAGCCAAACATGCAGAACGATTGAGGAAGTTCTGGGAAATGAAGAAGAATCCCAAATCATGATATTCGCGTGGTCTATAAGGCCTTTTCGCGCCAAAAAAAAAAAAAAAAAAAAAATAAGATTAATTAATAACAAAAGTTAGCTATTGGGTTGTTTCACATGAAATGTCCGTTTTCAAGGTAAAGGGATTTTAGTAAAAATACAATATGAAAACAATATAATTTTATTCGAAGTATTTACCTTCTTTTTCTACACATTTTTTCCAACGTGACAACAACTTTTTTATCCCGGATTTGAAAAACTCTGAGCTTTGAAGTGAAACAAAATCTGAAAAACGCACTTTTGATTTCAGCATCATTTGCAAAAATTTTTCCTCTGCAGAAGTTGTCTAAATTCCTGAAAAGGTGATAATCTGATGGAGACAAGTCGGGAGAATATGGTGGGTGCGGAAGAACTTCGTACCCCAGCTCTTTCAATTTATGCATGGTAAGTTTTGAAAAGTGGGGTCTAGTGTAGTCGTGTAGGAGTGTAGGGCCTTTCCGATTTACCAATCCAGGTTGTTTTTTCAATAATTTTTCGTGCATTTGGCCAATTTCATTGCAGTAGGTTGTAGAGGTAATGGTCTCACCTCTAGGAAAAAAGGAATAATGTATGATTCCAGCCATGGACCACCATACTGTAACCATCAATTTTTTCGGGTGCAAATTTGGTTTTGGCATTTGTCCTGGGCTTTCGTCGATGTCTTACCACTGCCCTGACCGACGCTGATTGTCATAAGCAATCCAGCTGCCGAACGACCTAGTTTAAAAACTCATAAAAAAATATTACACGAAAATCGCGTGTTTCCATGTTCATATTTGAAGGTATACTAAACAGTGTGTAATTGATTGGGAATCTAATGTTTATAAAAGAAAAGTAGAGGATTAGTAACTGCTTGATTATGATATGTGAACTTTGGAAGTAAACAACAGAGACTCGCAAAATCCTCTATGTATTTCAAATATTATAAAATCGGACATTTCATGTGAAACAACCCAATATATAGTTGACTGTAAATATATAAAGTATAATATTGAGAGTTACAAAGCAGTAAAAGGGTGATAAATATTGGGGCATAAGTAATAAAATAATCGAATCGACGAAATCGCATTTGTTAAAGGTTAAACGGAGAATATTTTTTCTTATATAACATTTGCCGCTAACACCGTACCGTTTATAATCTACAAGTATTGGTTTGAATGAATAAAGTCACGTTTCAAATCTATATTTTTCTTAATTTTGTAAAATCATTAATTGCTCATTTAATTGAAATAATTTAAAATTAAACAGGTAAGCGGATAAAAATAGAGAACATAAAGGCTTTCTGCAGGACTATTTGATTTAAAACTAGATGCCCCGGCAGACGTTCTGCCCTATTTTCTCTAAAACAACACAACATTGGTTGTTTATGTTAATAGTTCCTCCCCGGCAGACTTTGTTCTGTCAAAAGTTATCGGCCCTTCGCAGTAATAAAACATTTCAGAGTGATCATCTTAATATAAATATAAAATAGAGGTCTGCCATAGGCTGTCTACGGTGCCGACAACTACCGGAGGAAGTCGACAACTACATCGCCACATTTACAAACATCATCACAGAGGCTGCCCGTTCCTCCATACTTACTTTCCGTCCTTCTCCTCCATCCCTCCGTAAACCTCCTCCTCACATCATGTCCCTCATCTCGAGTAGGCAGAACTTAAAGAACAGATGGTACAGAACCAAAGATCCGGACATCAAGCGAACCCCTTAACGCCCTCACCACACAAATTAAAAACCTTCTCCGCCAATGGAAAACCTCCATTTGGCAGGACAAGCTAAGGGCAACTCACGGCGATTACCGGAAATTTTGGAAACTGACCAGATCTGCTGTGAAGAAGACCTCCGCGATCCGCCTACACGATGGGGACAAGCTCCTGACACCCAAAGACCAGGCGGAGTTGCTAGCAAATTACTATCGACAGGACATCACCATCCGTATTGTCGACACTGAACCCCTCCCGGTCATGACCAAGGAAAACAATTTCATGTTCGTCAGCCCCAGCTAAAGGCTATTCTAAGGCGGTCATTACGGGATACAAACATTCTTGCTAAAGCAGCTCCCCCGGAAAAGAATAGCTCACCTCACGGGCCTGTACAACGCCTGCTTGCGGCTGAGATATTTCCCCGAGACGTGGAAGCACGTAATATTGTTCCCTCTCCTCAAGCTGCCCAAGAATGGCAACAAGCCAGAACATTACCGACCAATCAGCCTGTCGCCCCACCTCGGAAAGGTCTACGAGAAAATTGTTCTCAATTATCTATGGGACTTTTGCGAGGAAAATTCAGTGATTCCCTTTGAACAAACAGGTTTCCAAGCACGTCTCTGTACTGAACACCACCTCATGAAGCTCCAAACTGAGGCGTGCACGAACTTAAACCGGAACACTGCAACAGCGCTGATCTCCATAGATTGCACGAAGGCATTCGATTCCGTCAGCCACAGAATCCTTTGCCGGAAACTAGAAGACCTAGAATTACCCGAGCAACTCTATGGAGTCATCTCCTCCTTCCTGAGCGGGAGAAGTCTCGCAGTACAAGTCCGTGTAGAAAATTCATCTACAATTCCCCTCACCTGCGGTGTGCCCCAAGGTGCAGTGCTATCGCCTGTCCTTTTCAATATTTACACTGCTGATGTTGTTGGTAATAACTACCGCAAGGCGTCCATTGCGGCTTTCGCCGACGACATAGCCATCACCAGCAGTAGTATAAATCCCACACGAGCACTACGTCAGGCCGAATCTGTCAGCGCTGAGATAATTCAACGGCTGGATTCAATAAACATCCAAGTGAATCCAGCAAAAGCGGACTGCGTAGTGTTCGCACAAGTGAGCAAAAGGAAGGCAACATTACCGAGGTCCCTCAGGGTATAAATAAAGGGTATATATAAACACCATCATTGCCCCCTCAAACTCCATAGTCCATCTGGGCATCACCCTGGACAGAGGCCTCAAATTTTCCACCCACTGCTACAGGACACACCGCAATGTGAGAACAAGAGGCGCCTCCATCACCTTTCCTCTCCCGCCCTTTCCCTCCGGCTCAAGATGTGTATATATAAGCATCTTGAGACTGGCTCTCCTATACGGTGCACCTCTTCTCACAGGTATCTCCGATGGAACCACCAGGCTTCTCCAGCGATTTCAGGACTCGATGCTCAGGAAGATCGTCAGGACAACCACTCTGAAGAAGACGAAGCCCCTGGCTCTGCACGACTTCTTCGACCTCCCGATGATCCCCGAGTTCATCCGAAGACGCCACATCAAGTTCCTGAACTCGCTGCAGTTCTTGACCAACCCTCTGTTCAACACCATCACTCCAGCGCGACCTCCCGTCCGTTGGAATTTTTTTTTTTTTTTTCTGAGTCCTCTAAAAAACAAAATGATATTAGACACATGCATAGATAAGTATTGTTGGGGAGGGGGGCTTTTCACTTTTGGAAAAAAAACAATTCCCAACCCCAATGAATGCTGGTAAAGAATTACTTAGAAAAATGCCCAAACATAAGTTTTAAAGATTGAGAAACCTGTAAAATAATTAATGACATAAAAAACAAAAAAAAAAAACAAAGAAAATTGAAATTATAAATGAACACCAGAAATTAAAAATATATTTTCTTAAATGATTGAGTATATAAATATATATAAACATTAAAAATATCGTGGTGAGAAATTTAAGTTTGAAACTAGAAATAAACAAAATAAAAAAAAAGTTTCTCCTAATAATATTAAAAATCCCCTATTGTGATTACAAAATAAAATAAATTAAAATATATACAAAAAAAAAATTTAAACGTCCCCTTTTGTTTTATATATTGGTTCAAGTTACGTGTTACTGTGCTTGAGGGTCCCTGGTGCAATCTTCAATCCATACGGTGATTAGCTTCATACTTCCATGGGCAGGGGTGAGTAATAAAAAAAACCTGCCGGTGAGTCTCGAGGATGAAGTTGGTGAGATGGTGCGTAACTACTTCTTCCAGGGAGGTCTGGCCAGGACTGACCGTTGAGTCTCTTATCTCCCGAGGCGTACGTAAATAAACTTGAACCATAAACACTTAACTTGAACCGTAAACACGCTATTTACACTACATATTGTTCATTATAAGTTAAATGCGGTTTCCTCACTATAGGAGATGAGAATAAAAAATAAAATAAAATGAGATATTAAATTATCGGGCTTTAACATGCCGCCCACCAAAATTTCATAAATTTTCAATTACTGGTGTCCTCAGGAAGCAAAGGAGATAGGCGGGAGACTGGTCGTAGGAATTCGGTTTTCCCAATCCTTAATTTCACCACTCGAACAATACCATCCTTTCCAGGAAGTGTTTCAATTACCCTTGCAGTCGGCCATTGTAAAGGGGGCACATTGGGATCCCTGAGAAGAACTAATGTTCCCGATAAGAGGGGTGTTGTCGGATCAGTCCATTTAACTCTTTGCTGAAGGCTTTGTAAGTAGTCCAGTCGCCAACGCTTCCAAAAATCCGCAATGCAACGCTGCAAGTGCTGCCACCTAGACAAGCGGTTCCGTGGAATATCCGTGACATTGTGTTCCGGTGAAGCAACAAGAGGAGCTCCTATGAGGAAGTGTCCGGAGTGAGAGCCTGACAATTTTCCGGGTCAGAGGATAATGGGTGGAGGGGTCGCGAATTGAGAACGGCTTCAATCCTTGTAACTATGGTAGTTAATTCCTCAAAGGTGATTGGCTGAGTACCCAATACTCGTATGAGATGATACTTACACGATTTGATCCCTGCCTCCCACAAACCACCGAAGTGTGGCGCAAAAGGGGGTACAAAGTGCCATTCCACTTCCTTAGCGGTTAAAAAGGTCCTTATTTTTTCCGAGACATCGCGAGAGTTCCACCATTTATAGAGTTCTTTCAAACGATTGGATGCTCCGACAAAGTTGGTACCATTGTCAGAAAATATCTTGCTGGGCAACCCTCTACGAGCAACGAATCGATCGAAGCATGCCATGAAAGCATCTGTGCTCAATTGAGTTACTGCTTCAATATGTACCGCTTTGGTGCTAAAGCATACGAAGAGGCATAAATACGCTTTACTTAGAGCAGCTTTACGTCGCAACGATTCTCTGATAAGGAAGGGACCTGCGTAATCAATACCCACGTTGAGGAAGGCTCTACCCTGTTCAAACCGCGATGGGGGAAGATCGCCCATGAAAGGGTTGATGTTTTTTACCCTTAAACTATGGCATGTCCCACAGCGGTGCACGCGTGACTTGACGACACTTTTACCGGCTATGATCCAAAATTTATTCCGCAGCAAGGAATGCAATAACTGCGGACCGGCGTGAAGATACACCCGTTGAAAGTGATCAATAAGCAAATTAACGAAATGAGATTTTGAGGGTAACAGTATTGGGTGCTTAGCTTCATATGATAAAGGGGCATGTCGTAACCTGCCGCCCACCCTGACCAAACCACCGGGATCAACAAAAGGGTTGAGTGACCTCATCGACTTCATTCGCTCCCCGTCCAATACAGATAGACCTTTTGATGATTGTACACCTTTAACCACTGCTTCAATTGCTTGTCGAGTTTCCCAAAGTGACAATAAACCCGATCTCACTGAGTTACGGTTTGATGCATTGTGTATGAATCGAATGGCATAAGCGAATACTCTTACCATCCTCGAATACGAGGAAAATCGTTCTAAGAATTTATCAAACTCGCATTCTCCCGCATTGATGACCATCATCGTAACCGTCTCTTCTGACTTAACTTCCGCTAATTCCAATGGATCAATTAAGACAGGGTTAGACGAAATAGGCCACTTACTTTTTGGACAACAGAGCCACCTTGGTCCATTCCACCAAGTGGTATGCGAAGGTAGTTCCGAAGGACACGTTCCTCGCGAGGCCACATCAGCGCCGTTATTTTCCGAACTCACGTGATTCCAGGATGATAGCTCAGACAATTCTAATATTTTAGCTACTCGATTAGCCACAAACGATTTTAAGCGCGAATAAGGGAGGTGCAGCCACGATAAAACTGTAGTCGAATCGGAACATAGAACGGTGGACCCTACATTCCAGTGCGACAAGGTGTCCTTAAGTGACTTCAAAGTGTCAACTAATAATACGGCTGCACACAACTCGAGCCGAGGTATCGATAAAAGCTTAATAGGAGCCAACCGAGTTTTCGCATAGATCAGATAGGATGTACAACCCTTTGGTAATTCCAGATGCAGATATACGACTGCGGCATAACCTAACGCGGACGCATCTGCGAACCCAACAATCGTTACATTCGAGGAACCCTCAACAAAGATGCAACGAGGAATACGGATTTTACTCAAATGTGTTAGATTGTTATAAAATGCTTTCCACTGTTTGCCAATATCGGGGGGTATGGGAGTATCCCATTCGAGTTTCTTTTCCCATAATTTCTGCAAAATCGTCTTTGCTCTAAATACCGCTGGCGCCAAATATCCTAATGGGTCATAAATTCTGGCTATGGTGGACATAATACCTCTCTTTGTCATAACACATTCTTTGATGACTACCTTATATGACAGACAATCATATTTGGGCTCCCACTGTATGCCTAACAATTTGACTATGGTATCTTCCATGTTAGAAAATGAAATCGGGGACTCCAAGGACTCCGAGGGCACGTCCTCAAGGATTTGTGGACAATTACTGCTCCACTTTTTTAGTTCGAACCCTCCTTTCTTTAATAGATTTATTAGATCCCGCTTCAGAGTTAAAGCTTCGGAAATCGTGTCCATTCCGGTCAAGAGATCGTCAACGTACATGTGTTCTAATAATACACGTGAAGCTTCAGGATAAGGTGTTCCATCGTCCAGCACAAGCTGCTTAATTACGCGCATTGCCAAAAAAGGCGAACAGGATAACCCAAACGGTAACCTGTCAAATTGATACTCTGTCAAGGCATCGGTAGCTCGGAATCGGTAAAAGAAATGTTGAAATTCACGGTCTTTTGTGGCTAGTTTTATCTGCAGATACATTTGGCAGATATCTGCCGATATAGCAATGCGAGGTTTGCGAAAGCTAAGCATGACATCCTTTATATCACGTTGTAACTTGGGTCCGGTGAGTAAATAATCATTTAAGGACCCGTTTACTAGATCGAGCAGATGCATCGAACACAATCCTAAGTTTTGTGGATGTGCTGTCTTTCAAAACCGCATGGTGTGGGAGATAGCATTTCCCTGTCCCCTTTGCACGTGCTATATAACCCTTTTCCAAATACTCCTGCATCACCTTGGAATATCCAAGCTGCAGTGTGGGATCTTTCTCAAATTTCTTTTCCAAATTTTTGAATCGATTGAGTGCTCCAAATTTGGAATCACTCAATTCGGGTGGATTTCCTTTGAACGGAAGTTTCACTGTAAAGTGACCATCTTTGTCTCGGGAGTGAGTAGCCACAAAATGCTCCTCACAATGAACATCCTGCGGATCTAACCTCGCAACGTTTTCCACCTCCCAAAATTTAATCATCACTCGTGTGAGCTCTTCACATTCTGAACAGGGTAGGGCTGTGCTATGGAGAACAGTGCTGGGGTAACAAGCTTCGCCAGCTGAATCACCCTTTAAGGAACCCATTAAGATCCAACCGAAAATGGTATCAAGTGCATTAGGAACCCCTTCTTCAAGTTTTATAGTACCCCCGCGTAAAATGTCAGCAAATAAATCTGCCCCTAACAGAAAATCAACCGGTCGCGATTGTTGAAAACAAGGGTCAGCTAGGTCTAGAGCACGAAATCTTTGAATAATTCTGCTAGGAACAGGACTTGTGGGCATGTCTCCACAAATTCGCTTAATCACCATCGCCGTAATATTTAGCTCGGGGAGTGACCTATTTTTAGGCACTATGACACAGGGTGCTTCGAATTTTACATTAGAGATGGTTTGGTTCCCAAAACCGACTAGTCTATGTTTACTGCGCGCGAGTGGTAAATTTAACCTGTAGACACATTCTTCGGTTATGAAGGAGCGTTGCGAACCACTATCTATTAGGATCCGTAAACCATGCCATTGACCTTGATGATCCCGAATCCTAGCAACTGCGGTGCCAAGCAAAACGTCCGTCTGACCTGCGGCAGACACGGATAGTATCGCGCTTTTCGAGGGAGGAGAATCAGCTTGACTGGTGGGTGGACTAGTACGAGCTGGAGTAGGCGGGCGTATTGAATCGGAGTTTTTTTGAGAATATTGAGGGAAAAAATGTAAAAGAGAATGATGCCTTCTATTACAATGCCGGCAAGATGTTTTAGATTGACACTGATTCGATAAATGCCCCGAAGCCAAGCAATTTAAGCAACGATTTAATTTTTTGATGCGGTCGCAACGTTGTTGTGGGGTGAGATTTTTAAAAAAACTGAGCAGTCATAAATACGGTGTGATTTCTTACAAATTGAACAATTTGTAGAGTGAACCTCTGATTTAGAGGTCATTAAAACATGTTTTGAGGACTTAGTGTACCCAAAATTTTTATGAAAGTTTTCCGTAGCAGTACTCGATAGAAGGGCCTCGGATTGCAATTTGACCGATCTAAGTTGAATAAAATCTACAAACTCCCTCCAAGTCGGAACTTCAGATTTTGAAGCATGTTCCATTTCGAAACACTCGCGGGTTTTGCTATCTAATAATCTGAGACCTAAAGTGCTTAAAATAAATCCCGAGAGGTCCGCCATTTTCAGTTTTAAGAGAGCAGAAGCGCTCTCTAGTACCACTGCTGAGAAGTGCTCCAGCTGGGATAAATCGCTTTTGGTTATCGGTTTAAAGTTTAAAATTTTGGTTAAGTGAAACGTTGCTTGAATACGTTCACTGTCGTATTTTTTGGTGAGTGCTTCCCATGCTTGTTTATAACCCGCAGGGGACATTGAAATAAACGAAATTGTTTGTAATGCAGAACCTTTTAACGATATTTTTAAATAATGAAATTTTTGAATTCCATCAAGGTCACCCCTATCATGGACTAAGGACCTGAAAGTTTCTTTAAAATTTTGCCAACTGGCGATATCTCCCGAAAATGTAGGGATACTAATTGTAGGCAAGCGTGAGATTGAAGCCGTGTCAATTGGTGAGGTTTTATTTACATCTGAGGTACTCTTATCGGAATCGAAAATTTTCCCATAAGACAAAGCCTCATAATAAGAGGACCGCATATCATTTTTTAACTTATTAAATTTATCACAAGATACTTCTAGTTTTTTAGCTAAGGATTTAGCCTCATAAAAAATGGCAAAAAATTTTTCATATGTAGAGTCAATACGGGAGAGTCGGGCTAAAAATAAAGATTCTCTAGAAGAATCGGTGCGAATACTAAACCCGATTGAAGCAGTATTTTGAATATCATCGGCTAGATCAGCCATTTGTTCTTCTAAATCCTCTAACTTACCTAATTGTTCTTCGGTTGAACTTTGACTCTTAGGTGGCATCTTTCTAAATAGCGATAACGAAAAGGATAATAAAAATGGAGGACCAATTAACGAAAAAATTAATTTTTTTTTTTTTTTTTTTTTTTTTATTCAGACTGTAACAAAAGATGTAATTAATTACTCGTTAAAAAAAATCCGTCTCGGAGTTTAACAAAAGATGTAATTAATTAATCGGTAATAAAAAAATATCCGGCTCGGACTGGACCAAAAGATGTTGGGGAGGGGGGCTTTTCACTTTTGGAAAAAAACAATTCCCAACCCCAATGAATGCTGGTAAAGAATTACTTAGAAAAATGCCCAAACATAAGTTTTAAAGATTGAGAAACCTGTAAAATAATTAATGACATAAAAAAACAAAAAAAAAAAAACAAAGAAAATTGAAATTATAAATGAACACCAGAAATTAAAAATATATTTTTCTTAAATGATTGAGTATATAAATATATATATAAACATTAAAAATATCGTGGTGAGAAATTTAAGTTTGAAACTAGAAATAAACAAAATAAAAAAAAGTTTCTCCTAATAATATTAAAAATCCCCTATTGTGATTACAAAATAAAATAAATTAAAATATATACAAAAAAATTTAAACGTCCCCTTTTGTTTTATATATTGGTTCAAGTTACGTGTTACTGTGCTTGAGGGTCCCTGGTGCAATCTTCAATCCATACGGTGATTAGCTTCATACTTCCATGGGCAGGGGTGAGTAATAAAAAAAACCTGCCGGTGAGTCTCGAGGATGAAGTTGGTGAGATGGTGCGTAACTACTTCTTCCAGGGAGGTCTGGCCAGGACTGACCGTTGAGTCTCTTATCTCCCGAGGCGTACGTAAATAAACTTGAACCATAAACACTTAACTTGAACCGTAAACACGCTATTTACACTACATATTGTTCATTATAAGTTAAATGCGGTTTCCTCACTATAGGAGATGAGAATAAAAAAAAAAATAAAATGAGATATTAAATTATCGGGCTTTAACAAGTATATATATACATTTTAAGAATTAGAATGAAATAAATTACCTTTTTCTACCAATCCTAACTGGTATTTTAAGAAGTTCTGAGTTGAGGTTGTGTGGTGCTGAAAAGATCCTTAAAAGGCTTGAATATGATTAAAAGTGAGGTGAGGACACCTCTACAACAATATAATAAAAACCTTATAACTAACTTAACCTAACTATTAACATATTTACAATTTAGTCACATTGTGATGAAATCACAGTATGACGTTCTTCGGTTTTTTGTAACCCTTCCTGCCTTGCCATCCAGCAGGGAGGGGTGTTGGAGTGATTGAACGGAAGAGAGGATTAAAGGATGCGGGGAGGTTGTCATAAAACTTTATGTGTCGTCTTGTGATCTGTTCTTGTATGGTTTCAAGCTGGAGGAAATCGTGAATGTGTTTCATGTTACGACGTTCGAGGGATGTGTCTCGGCATATCTTCTGTAAGACGCTGATTTGAAATCTTTGTAGTGAGTTGAGTGAAGTGGGATATAAGTATTGTAGAAGTGGTGCAGCGTGAAGGAGAGATGGTCTCAGTACGGCTTTATAGATGAGTATTTTTAGTCTGAGTGAGAGACAAGGTGCCCGGAGAAGGTGTCCGTTGGCAGAAAACTTTTTCATAACAATAGTGAACCCAGCTCAGACCGTACGTACCGTAACCAAGACACCGTTACAGCCAATAAGGTATAATGTATAAACAAGCCAATCAGGTCAGTGATATGACCATAGACATCATTCTTAGTGTTAGTGTTAGTTTTAGTTTATATTATTTTATTTTATTATTTTTTCAAATCTCAAGAATTGGTGTGTGCCCCAACACCCATATTAAAAACTATTCAGATCTATTTTAAACACTTCCAGGAAAAATCATTCTCAGGCGGCCTTAGAATGTATTTTTCAATACAGTAAAAAGGCCAACCATAAATCTTTCTGCCTCCTTACTCACATATCATTGTATATTAATTTTCCAAAGGGCTTGGAACAAAAAAAAAAAAAAAAAAAAAAGTTTGTCGATAAGTCGACATAAGGCTACGGGAAACCTGAACTCTTCTAGACGGCGTAGCAACAGCGGATGAGAAACACAGTCGAATGCTTGTGAGCAATCGAGGGATATAAACCCCGTAGCTTTATTCCTGTGCATCTGGTTAATGGTATGCGTCTGAAGTTTCACCAGATGATGATCACAGGCGACATCTCGTTGGAACCCAGTTTGTTCGGGAGGGATAACGCCTTCACTGAAGCAGTGGTTCACGAAGTGATAGTGAACAAGTCGCTCGAAGACCTTACTTACCATATATGTGAAAGAAGGCTGATTGGACGATAGTGGTCCGCAGAGTCACCCCTTTTACCTGGTTTCAGTAACGGAACGACAACAGCTCTTTTCCAGGCATTAGGAAGTAAGATATCCGAAAACATGAGTTATAGATATTTAGGAGGTACGCCTTCCCTTTTCTGGGTAACATCTTCAGAAGCACTGATGGGATGCCGTCCATTCCAGGTGATTTCTTGCCCTTTGTGCGGCGCACTGCGGATTCAAGTTGCTTGAACGTTGAAAAGATAGGAGTCTCGTTGGAGTTTGGTTGTGAGCCAGTCGTAGGAAGTGGTGCGTTAGCCGTCCTCTCAGCGTCCTTAGTGGTATAGGCCATGGCCAACAATTCGGCTGGTTCTTTAGTTGTCAGCAGCTCGTCTCCGCAGGTTAGATGCACCGCTTTCCTCTTGCTTATGAATGTCCAGATTAACCTTCAGAACTGACGATGGTCATTGTGCGTCCGCCGTAACTGTTCATGCCATAAGGCTGTCTTCCAGTCGCTCATGAGGCTTACAATTTGGCGTGTCATGGCGTTGATGGTGGACTTAAGGGTGTAGTCCTTCGTGCGGTTAAATATATTTCGTATATTGTTTCTTTGAGCTATCAATGCCAAAATATGCGGCGGTGGGGGCCTCCGAGAATTAGGCAGTGGGGAAAAGTTTGGTATATTTTGGTCCGCAGCTTCCAGTATGGAAGTAGTGATGGTATCTACCGCTGCATCAACCTCGCCTGGTGTCAGACAAGATTTCACTTGAGGGAGCGTTTCATCTAAGCTTGTTTTGTAGTCCTAATTCGCTTTATGCAGAAGATACCTCGTTGCCGGCGGCGTGACTGGTGACCCTTCAAGTTTCTAGATCACAGGGCGGTGATCCGACGGTCCAAATAGCAGTGCCTGACAGTCTGTAATGGTGTGGAGATCTCTGGTAAGGAGTAGGTCTAGCGTTGAGTTCCATGATGAGTTAGACATATGCCTGAATGTGTGCACACCCGGGTGGAAGACGGCCACTTTATTTATAGATTTATGCCTCCATAACAAACAACAATTACTTACAAATATAAGTTTTCTTTTTTGTGTATATTGCAAATTTTTAGTAGTAGTATTAATGTGGTATTTTCATTGTAATGCCTTATGGTACACGATATTTTTTGTTTGGATTCCTGGCGCGTAAATATATTTATTGTTGCGGTTTTCCGACGCGAGAGAAGGCAACATACAACTTTCCATGAGAGAAGCATGGGTTTTCCAGATTGACACCGCAAACACTCAACGACTGACCCTGTGATGTATTTATGGTCATAGCGAATGCAAGCCGCACTGGAAATTGCAGTCGTTTAAATTCAAACGGTAGATTAGTACCATTGGGATGCGGGTTATCAACACATCTTCTCCCTTATAATTTCCCTTTAGAATGGTTGCTTCGATCACATTGCTCAGTAATTTTTTCATTGCTAGCCGTGTGCCGTTGCAAAGTCGCGGTTGGTTGATATTTCGTAACATTATGACCACCGATCCTACTTTTAATTGAGGATTATAGGGGAGGTAATCCTGGCAAATCCAGTGAGTTCAAAAATTCTGGTGGATAATCGACGATATCAGCTTGGTTAGTTGCGCAATCAACTGACTTGTATGACCCTAATTCACCGGCAATTTCACTTTGGATTTCGAAATTTATTTCATCTACATCCGTGCTTTTGGCAGCTAATATAGCTCGTTCACTCAACCAGAAATGATCTCTGCAATTTTGAGCGACGTTTGGGAACACCTTTTCTATCAGGTTTTTGATTCTGTTAACTGACATGAAATATAATGCAGCCTGTCATAACACTACAGGGATTTTACCATTACCATGGTCAATGGGTTGTTTTGAAAATATTTCTCCAGATCGATCAAAAAAAAATTAGCCGAATTGGTCGAGCCGTTCTCGAGTTTTACGTTTAGCAACACATTTGGCGGTTTATTTTTATTTATATAGATTTATCTCCTATAAACAAATGTATCTGATAACAGGTAAGTAAAAAAAAAAAATAGAAAAACATATGAGCGTAGACGGGTACTAGGGCAACCTAAGGGTTGTAACATGTTCCATGCTATTCTTTATTTATCCGACAAGCCCAAAGGTGCCGTTATTTTAGTTAATTTTTTTAACTTCTTATTTAAACACAACTTCTCATAATTTCTATAAATCGTATTGTTTATTTAATTTCTGTATTTATTAATTCCTTCATGAATTTTCATCGGTTTCGTATTCTATCCATGAGAGCATTATACAAATGGGGTAAGAAAAATATAAAACTGAAGTGTTTGCTTAGAACTTGTGACGGGTCCTAATGGTTATGTTAGGCTACTCATGTTTCGCAAACAGTGATAAGATAAAGTAGATAATAAAGGTAAACAATTTAATTTCGATATATCAGAACTCGATAAGAACCACTTTCCCGGAGACATCGATTAAACATCGATTGCCTTCAATGGGTACACGGTACCAGATCATCAAAATCATTATTGTGTGCTATTGAGTAGAAGACAATAAACTGCTGCTCGAAAGGAATCAAATCCGTAAATATGAAAGATAAATATTTTCAAAACGGATTTTAAAGTTTATTCCAAGATGTTTCAAATCCATCTTATATTGAATCAAAGAACAACTATGTCCAATATTATAAAATTTAAAAAGATAATAAATCGTTTTGAATTTTATGGGAATTTTTTTTTTTTTTTTAAAAAAATAATAAATCGTTTTATTTTTCAAAATTAAAAAGCCAAATGTCCTTTGAATATAAAACACCAGTGCTTCCTTCTCTTTAGCCTCCTCACCAGTGCATTGGAGTCCAGGAGATGGGCGGTTTCGGCGTTGACGTGATCTTGCAGGCGATCCTGATGCGACTGGAAGTATTTTTGAATTACCTCCTCCACGGTCGGCACCCGAAGATCTCTGTGGAGATCATCATTCCTGATGTACCAAGGTGCATTCACGATGCCCCTTAGCACTTTATTTTTTGACCTTTGAATTTTTTTTTTCTATTGGAGTCCCTCGTTCTTCCCCACAGCTGGATTCCATATGTCCAGACTGGCTCCAGGACTTGGTTGTATATTAATATTTTCTTGTTTACAGACAGTTTGGAGAGCCTGCCTAGGAGCCAATATAACTTTTGATAACTCAAATTGAGTTGTATTAGTTTTTTTTTTTAACGTGTTCTTTCCATCGGAGTTTTGCGTCCAGTGTCCCGAGATATTTAGCCTGATTTGAATACGGGATCACTTTATTATTTATGTTTATGGGTTGATAGTTGATTTTTTTGTTAGTAAAATCAACATGTACAGATTTTGTTTCATTTAGTTTAATTTTCCATTTTGAGGTCCATCTTTGTATATTGGCAATTGTTGTGTTTAATTTTCTTGTGGTTTCCTGATTGTCTTTTCCGACGGAAAGAACAGCTGTGTCATCGGCGAATGTGGCCATGACGGTATCCCAGAAGTTGAAGAAGGCGTCATGGCCACGTTCGGGAAATTCAATAAAAAAATTATTGTATTATAAACAGCATTCAACTCCTCTTTATTAATAGTAAAAATTTGTGACATGTTTCGGGAAACAAGGTCCCATCACCAGACTTTTTTCTGTTTCCATTTCTATTCTACCTTCTTCCTCACTATAATTCTTCAAGTGGTTATTCATGTTTTTACTATTAATAAAGAGGAGTGGAATATTTTTTTATAATACAATTATTGATCAATATATGTAACTCCTTCATTGAAGAATTTATTAAATATAGTGGATGGCATTATGAATAACCACTTAAAGAATTATAGTGAAGAAGAAGGTAGAATAGAAATGGAAACAGAAAAAAGTCTGATGATGGGACCTTGTTTCCCGAAACATGTCACATGTTTTTACTATTAATAAAGAGGAGTGGAATGCTTTTTATAATACAATTATTGATCAATATATGTAACTCATTCATTGAAGAATTTATTTTAAAAAATTATAAAAAATAGATATAATTAAAAAAAAAAATTATTTATATATCCAACCAATAATCTTATCGAATATAACATTTACCAACCGTTTAGGATCTGCATTAGTTGAAAAAAGACACGGTTGAACTATTATATTTTTCTCAACTTTGTTTATAATGAATGATCATTAATTGTTAATTTAATTTAAATAATTTAAAATCATTCAGGTAAGCAGAAAAAAATAAAGAACTCAAGAGCATATAAGGTCAGGAGGATTGAGCTATTTAATTTGAAAATTTATCTACAACCGAAAACTAATACACAGGTAAGCGAAAAAAAAAAATTGAAAACACATGACCTTCGACAGTCAAGATAGTAACCCCTAAAACATGATCTATGTTATTCTATCTTTATCCGACAGGCTTAAGGGAGACGTTATTTTTTAATATGCAAAACTCTATTATCAGTTTATTTTAACTCATCAATATATTTGTTTTTGTTTAGTCGACTCCAGAAGAAATTGATACAGCTTTGAACGAGGCACAAGTCGAAGCAGGTTATAGGCTCATCGACACAGCCTATGCCTATCGAAATGAAACTGCTATTGGGGCATCACTCAAGAAAATATTTAACAGTGGAAAAATAAAAAGAGAAGATCTGTTTTTAGTCACTAAGGTATAATTCTCCCCCCTCTCTCTCTCTCTAAATATATATATATATTGCTGTCTTTATATCTTCAGAGATTTTAGAACTTTTTAGCCAAATACCAGGTATGCAAGTTTAAAATGTCGTTTATTTCTTAAAATATATACACAGTAATTTAAAAAAAAGTATAATATATTTTATTCAAAGTACTGACCCTCGCTTTCTACACATTTTGCCCATCTCTCGGGCAATATATGGATACCATTCCAAAAGAATGCTTCATCTTTATTTGAAATCCATTCATCGAGCCATTTTCGTACGTTTTCGAAATTGTTGAAGTGTTGCTCCGCCAATGAGTGTCCCATCGATGAGAAGAGGTGATAATCAGAAGGCGCCAGGTCAGGTGAATACGGCGGGTGGGGTAGGAGTTCCCAACCAAGCGAAGAAATCGTTTCCTTAGTCAATCTGGCTGAATGTGCAGGAGCGTTATCATGCTGAAGAATGACTTTGGCGTGCCTGTGAGCCCATTCTGGGCGTTTTTCGATCAATGCGTGACTCAAATTGATCATTTGTTGTCGGTAGCGCTCGGTATTGACTGTTTCGCCGGGTTTGAGAAGCTCGTAGTAGACTACTCCCTTCTGATCCCACCACACACACAGCATTGTCTTCTTCCCAAAACGATCCGGTCTTGCACTCGATGTGGATGGTTGTCCTGGCGTTACCCATGATTTTTTTCGTTTGGGATTCTGAAAATAAATCCATTTTTCATCGCCAGTTACAACTCGATGCAAAAAACCCTTTCTTTCGTGGCGTAAAAGCAGCATTTCGCACACAGTTTTTCGTTTTTTTTTCCATCTGTCGTTCGTCCAATTCATGTGGAACCCCATTTTCCAACCTTTTGAATCTTTCCCATAGCTCTCAGGCGATCGGAAATGGCTTGCCTAGTGACATTCAACTGTTCTGCCATCATTTGTTGGGTTTGGGTATTGTCTTCGTCTAATAAAGATTGCAATTCGAAGTCCTCAAACTTTTTTGGTCGATTTTCTCGTTTTTGATCAGTAACATCAAAATCACCACGTTTGAAACTTTGAAACCAACGTTCACATGTCCTGACGGTTGGAGCAACATCGCCATAAGTCTCAACAAGAATTCGATGACATTCAGATGCCTTTTTCTTTTGATTAAATAAGAAAATCATGACATGCCGCAAATGCTCTTTATTTGGCTTAAAATTAGACATTTTTAACACCAAAGAAAGGTATGATACGTCCACGTAAACGACTTAAAAACAACTGACTTTTGTAAACAAATGACTAACAAACAAAATAGCGTTTAGATATAAGCAAATCCTTCAATAGGCTAAGAGCGCATTCTATTGGAATTAAAACGACATTTTAAACTTGCATACCTGGTAAATATAAGTTCACTTTTTAAATTTTTATTTTACACATTACTTTTTTACAATATGTAACCTTCTGATTTTATACATATGACTTAAAATATCAATCGATATTTTAAATAATTATAGTTACGGTTTGTTATCCTACATATATATGGATAAATTTCTTGACTGTTACTATTAAATGTTTAGTAAGGTTCTTGAGGTTCAGTCATAAAATAAAAAATCAACTATTTTGGCGACGTTTCGAGACTATATTGTTCTCATGATCATGCCCTACAGTGAAAAAACAGGTTACAATAAAATTATATAAATATTTTTCTTCATCCCCATTGTTATACAAGTTATTTCAAAACATAAAGTTAGCTACAGTACACGTAGGTATATAACAACACTGTTTCTTGTAGGGTAATAAAAATAAATATAATTACAGAATATAGAGGAGTATGAAGCTACTTACAATTTTACTGGTGGATATATATTGAATAGACTAACAATTCTAGTACACAACTAACCTAGGGGAGTGAGTTTAAACAGACAGTTAACATGGGTTAGTGGGGAAAAACCCTATTTCTTAAAAATTAAGTTAAAAGGACTGTGTGTATGATGTATATAAATGTAAATGTATATTATTGGTCTGAATGTATTAAGTTGGAATAACAGGTGCTAAGATTTAAAACGTCTGATTTTTTGTTTATTGCGCGGTTTTTAAATTTTTCTATGGTTATCATTTCTTTAATATTTCTTTTAAAATTATTTTGTTCATGGTGAATAATTTTGGGGAAATCAAATTTAAAAGTATGTTTTGTTTGCCTGTAATGTGTGGTGAGAGCTGTTTGGTCAGGTTTGTTCGGGTTTTTATGTGTAGACGTGCAACTGTATTTATGTTGATACACTCGTCGTTTAAGATATTGTTCCGATGTACCAAAATAAGACTTGCCACAACTATTTTCACACGGAATTTCATTCACTCAATTATGTTTATATATATATATATATATATAGAATAGCTATATATATATATATATATATATATATATAATATATATATATATATATATATATATATATATACAAGGTGTTCAATATTCGTAAGCCACACCTTTTTTTTTCACAGTTTTTGAAATTTTGAAACGAAACTCTCAGGGTCTTAACTTTGTCAAATGAAGTTTTCTTTCAGGTTTATTCTGCTCTCCAACCTTCTCCTGGTCTTCTCCAGTGACCCTAACTTTGGGATTCTCAATGGGATGTATTTTTTTTTACGACGGATTTCGATAGAAAATCAAATTTTGAATCGATTTTATACCTGTAAATGTTTTTATCCGGGGCACCGTTTCGCCGCAAATCGCGAAAAAAACATTTTAAGAAAATAAGCAGCCTAATAAAAAATTACTGTTTATTGAAAAAAATTTTTTTTTTCAATTACAGGAGGGTTTGGCTCTTAATACAGCTTAAGCTGGTATTGCAAAAATAAAATAAACTTTGAAGAAAAATATAAAATTTAGACCTTCCTGCGACTTGTACGACAAGCGGCGAGAACAAGTCGACTTGGAAGGCTTCAACCGAGAGGCTCAAATCGTCGACAAGCCCGTGATGGAACTAATATCATTTATGAGCTGGCTACGGTGGAAGCGGATCCTCATCGGAGCATTCAAGACATAGCCAGGGTCTTAATTATCTGTCATTAACCCACTTAATGACAGAGTCTCTCAGCATCTTGAGGAGTTAGAGCCTGATGAAGTGAAATGCGGTACGTGCTCATGCGGTGTTGTTTTGGTATGGCCCACACCGTTCCAATGCTTAAGTGGTTATCCCTGGCTATGTCTCGAACGCTCCAATGAGGATACGCTTCCACCATAGCCAGCTCATAAATGATATTAGTTCCATCACGGGCTTGTCGACGATTTGAGCCTCTCGGGGGAAACCTTCCAAGTCGACCAGTTCTCACCGCTACCAGTCGCGGGAAGGTCTAAATTTCATATTTTTTGTTCATAGTTTATTTTATTTTTGCAATACCAGCTTTAGACTGCTTATTTTTTTAAAATGATTTTTCGCGATTTGCGGCAAAACGGTGCCATGGATAAAAAAAAATTCACTGGTATAAAATCGATTCAAAATATGATTTTCTATCGAAATTCGTCGTAAAAAATGCCACATCCCATTGGGAATTCCAAAGTTAGGGTCGCTGGAGAAGGTTATAGAGCAGACTATAACCTGAAGAGAAACTTTATTTGACACAGTTAAGACCCTGAGAGTTTCGTTTCAAAATTTCAAAAACTGTGGGAAAAAAAGGGGGTGGCCATCGAATATTGAACACCATGTATATATGTATATATATATATATATATATATATATATATATATATATATATATATATATATATATATATATATGGATAAATTTCTTGACTGTTACTATTAAATGTTTAGTAAGGTTCTTGAGGTTCAGTCATAAAATAAAAAATCAACTATTTTGGGGACGTTTCGAGACTATATTGTTCTCATAATCATGCCCTGCACCTTAGTAGGAATGTCTTAGTGTTCTTCACGCTTGCTAATTTCCTGTTGGCTTTCTGGAGCTCCTTCATCACTGTAACTGCTTCAAGACCGTGGGTTGCCTTAATATCTTCATAAAATCCCATTTTTCCACTATAGATATTTTTCCAGTATTGCAATACAATACTTGCAATACAATACTAGAAAATATCTATAGTGTAAAAATGGGATTTTATGAAGATATTAAGACAACCCACGGTCCTAAAGCAGTTACAGTGATGAAGGAACTCCAGAAAGCCAACAGGAAATTAGCAAGCGTGAAGAACACTAAGACATTCCTACTAAGATGCAGGGCATGATTATGAGAACAATATAGTCTCGAAACGTCGCCAAAATAGTTGATTTTTTATTTTATGACTGAACCTCAAGAACCTTACTAAACATATATATATATATATATATATATATATATATATATATATATATATATATATATATATATAATATGTATATTTTATAAAGGGTAAATCACTAGCTACGGTGCTAACTTTTGTGAAATTGTATAAGCTTTTTGCAAAGCAATTTTCCATTTTTGTTTTTCAATTTAATGTCATCATGAAAAAACTTTCTGTATAAGGGAATGAGATTCATTTAGTTGTGAATCCTTCTCTCTCGTATCGAATTCCTGTTGGCATTAAAAATATTTTTCACCAGCATTGTTAAACTGTACCTCATTTTATAAAATGAAATTGAGGATACATATGGAATACTTTTGAATTACTTTCCAAAATTTAGCTCCTAATTTATGTGTAATTTGATTAGATACGGTACTTCCATACGGACCCCATAAATTTAAAATTTGATGATTTTAATTTACATTTATTTGAAAGACTGAGACAACAAGAAACCATCCGTCGTTAAAGACTACTTCAACATTTACTGAAAAAACATTCAAAGTTCCCAATTAACTATAAAAGATTCATATACATGACTGTAATTAGACCTATTTGGATGTACGGAGTTGAGCTTTGGGTCTCCGCAAAACCATCCATTCATCTCGTATCCAATTCTCACAATCCAAAATGCATCGAACAATGCTTCTTATTTTGTCACCAATTAATGCACCCATAATCATCCTGTTTTCCATATGTTGTTAATTTAGCCCAAATATTTTCATCGCCTATCCTTTCATAGTAAGCAAATCCGTCCACAAGTACTCGCGAACTTGCCAGGGAGTGTGGTGTGACAAAAGATACTGTTAGTCGCCCTCTTCTTTCCATGTGGAAGTTGAAAAAGACCTGTAGACTGGTCCCTCACGAACGTACTCCACAACAATCAGCAGAAAAGTTTACAGAACTTCATGAGTTTCAACTCCTGCCTCATCCACCATATAGTCCAGACCTCGCACATTCGGATTAATACTTGTTTTGATCCATGGCCCATATTCTTCAAGGGAAAAAATTTGATAATTTTGCGGAAGTTGAAAATGCTGTCCAAGTGTTCTTTGACAGCCATCCCAAGGAATGGTATCAGCGTGGCATCGAGCAATTGGCTAGCAGATGGGTAATGACGGTAGATAACAATGGACTATACTTTGAGTATTAATTGTATTTTATATCAAATAAATAATAATACAAATATTTTTTTTCAAAAACGGTCATTTTTTTTATACACCCCATTATTTATTATTATATGCATATGTATAATGTTATAGTTACCTATGATAGGAAATAGAGCCGAAGATGTTGATCTTTTTATGAAAAAATCCTGGAGAGGCTCCAGCTTGATTGGGTTGACTTGTACCTCATCCACATGCCAGTCGGAATGCTCAATAAAGGTTTCGATGACATTTTTCCAAAAGACGAACATGGAAAGCTCTTATTAGATAACAGCACAAATATTGTTGAAATATGGAAAGTAAGTTGGTGAAAGAAACATATTATTTTTTAATACAATATATTGGTTATTAATGGAACCAGAAAATAAACGAATCAACTGGAATTTATATTAATTATGCTCCAGGCGTTGGAAGCTCAGGTTGATGCCGGAAGAACGAAGAACATCGGCGTATCCAACTTCAACCAAAGACAGATCCAACGGATCCTGGACAACTGCCGCATTCCTCCAGCGAACCTCCAGGTGGAGATGCACATCTACCTCCAGCAGAAGGAGTTGGTGTCATTCTGCAAGAAGAATGACATAACGGTCTGTGGTTACTCTCCACTTGGTTCTCCTGGCCTCTTGAACATTATGAAACTTAGAGGAATTCCTACAGAAGGGTATGTTTTGTTTGATTTATTCTTTGCTATCTCAAATTTTCTTACATATAATTTTGGAATTACTTTCGAAGAGTTGACTTTTATTATAGCTATTACTTTTAACTAATCCTAACGAAGAAGTACAAAATTATGGCATATTCCATGCACTCTACTCCCTTCATTTCAGCACTCATTTGGACTATCAGAAATAAATGAATCTTGCAAAATCAAAAGAGAATTTATGTTCTGTATCACTTTATTAAAAACTGCTACCGTAAAATGGGGTCAATTTAGTACAGTTTTAACATATTTGTAAGTGTCAAACTAGCAAATCCAAGTATTTCCTTCTAAGTAATTTTTTACCTGAATAAGTTATTCCTTCGGAATAATGTAAGATGTGGTTTACACCTGTATCTAGAAATGAATTATTAAAAAAAGCCCATGTTGTATATAGAGCCATGTTACAATCTCACCCCATGAATACAGTGCCTAGTATATTATAGCTAGCAAAAGCTATCAATTTTAAACCTTAAAATCAACATCATTGCAAGAGCAATAATGTGGGAAGTTAACATATCCTCTTCGGCGCCATTGAATGCAGTTTTCTCGCACCGCCTAACTTCTTCGGGTCTTTTAAACCTCCCCATTTCCAAGACCAGCGAACTAAAACAAAATTGTGGTACTTATATAATATAATCACTAATATTATATTTAAGATCAAAAATCAATATAACACACTTTTTTGAAGCATCTCGGAGGGATATATTATCTCTCGAAGAAGGCTCAGAGCTTCTTTTATTGTCTCAACACTATAATTTTTATACGTCTTGTCCCTAGCTTCTTCACACAGTTTCAAGAAAGGAAAACAGTTGAATATGAGACAGTTTCTCAAAATTTCTCTGACACGTGTACTAAAAACACCCCACCGTTCTCCAATTTTCATAATTTTTAAAATAAGTGTCAATTACAATATGTTTAAGGAAAAAACAATATCATGCAAAACTAGATAAATAAGTAAATGAAAGTAACTTGCCTTTTAAAATAATTCCTTGCAGTGGAAATAAAAATAACTTAGCTATTAAGGCTTTGTATATCGGTGTAGAACAACCTGTTGAACAATTACCTTCCTTTGTAACTCCAGGTTACCAATTATCACTCTTATTATTTATCTTGTGACTCCCAAATACAAAAAAATAGAAAGGATTCAAAACCTATGCTTGAGGATCATTAACAATTACTCAAGGTACACAAAAATAAGAGACATGCTGCACGACCTAAATTTTCAAAACAATTAAACGATTTATTTTACACTCAGACCCAGACCTTTTTTAACTCAACAATAAATTCAGAAATCCCATAATACAAGCAATAAGGCAATTATAACAAACTAACCTTAAGAAGATACGTACACAAGCGTACCAGACACATACTACTACAATAAAATTTATTTTCATAAGACATTCTTAGAAATTATTAGTTTTTAGTAAAAATTTATTTAATTAAATCAAAGTATTGTATAAGTTCATTTATTCTTTTATTGTAATTATTTTAACGCTAAAACTTTTGCTTATTTTATATATTTTTTATTTATTTTGACTTTATTAGATTTATTATTATTTTATTATATTTTTATTTTTTATTCTATTTTACTTTCTTTTTTTTTTGAGTAGGTTTAATTTTGTCAGTTTTTTTCTACAGTTTTAAAAAATGAATTCTAAGTTTCACTCCGTTACTAAACAGAAATTATAGTGTGAATTGTTTTAATTTGCAAAACATGTATTATACAAATATGTTAAAAAATTGTAAATTGTAAAATTTCGTGAAATAAAGCTCTTTTATATATAATATATATATATATATATATATATATATAATATATATATATATATATATAAAATTATTACTCTACACAATTACTCCAAGAAGGTTCCAAAAAGATATAATTGATATGTTGAAACTCATTTGACGTCGTAAAGAGCCCACGAAACGACTCATGCACTCTCATTTGGTAAAAGCCGACGCAAAAACTGTCAAAAGGAAATCACCACAGAAATATTTGTTTGTACCAATTTTGACCCACTGTACTAATGTAGACCCCATTTGACGGTAATAGACTAAAAATTATTTTTTTTAATTGTACTCATAATATTCAAGGTGGTATCTGAATCAGAATTATTTTTCATAGATACGAAAATAATTATGTTTTCTCCTCACAGGGCGAGAATATTACGCCCTCTGGAAGATCCTGTCATCATCGAAATCGCCCAAAAGTACAAGAAGCAGCCTTCTCATATCCTCTTGAGGTACCTCATCGAATATGGAGTAGTAGTTATTCCAAAAAGTACAGAACCTTCAAGGATAAGACAAAACTTCGATGTAAGTCATCACATACAAACAATTATTTTAATGATTATTATTTATAAAGTAAACATTATTTTCTTTGAAAGGTGTTCGATTTCGAATTTACGAAGGAAGAGTTCGAAAGGATAAGCGCCTTGGATCGTGGCGAGGATGGAAGAATGTTCGGTGGGCGTGGAAATCAAGGGTTCGTCAATTTGGTGGAGAACCATCCAGAATACCCATTTCCGAAATAATTTTATATTGTATTTGTTAATAAATTATTTTAAATAAAAAATAAAATAAAATGTTTTTATTTATAAAGAAAGTATCCTAGGCCCCATGACATTCCACTAATCCCAGATGAACAGATCCGCTACCTAGGACTCCACTTGGACAAACGTTTAACTTGAAATCCACATACGAGATTAAAACGACAGGAAACTACTCGTCGTTTTCGAATTCTTCAACATTTACTAGACAAACGCTCAAACCTTCCGCTTTACTACATAAGACTCATTTACATGGGAGTTATCAGACTATTTGGACATATGTAGTTGGACTTTAGTGATAAACTAAACCTTCTTATTCTTCCCGTATCCAATCCTTACAATCCAACATCCTTCGAAAAATCCTTAATGCTTCTTACTTTGTTACAAATAAACTTATCCATAAAGATCTTAATGTTCCATATGTTGCTGAGTTAGCCCGTACCAGATACCTATCCTTTCATAGAAGGCTCTATAATCACTCAAATCCGTTAGTTTCTCAACTTGCTTCCCACTCCATTCCCGATAATCCTCCGAGGCGTCTGAAAAGAAGATGTCCTAGAGATGTTCAGATTTTTTATTAAAGTGCTACTGATGAGTAGTTCTTTTCAAGCTTTGACGTGTTATTGTAATCGTTATCAGCCCATTTACTTAATGCAGATAATTGTACAGTTATAAATTTCATAAATTAATATAAATAAAAAAAAAAAAAAAATTATAAAGTAAGATATGAAGACATACAAATTTAGTTTTAAATATACATTTATTTTTGGTCTTGATATACCAGGACAGACGCACTAGACGATCCTCGACATGCTCTCGCCCAGTGGAGCTAGTATTGACCCCTGTGGTACTCCGGCTTTTCCTGGATAAACAGAGGAGGTTTCTGAACCTTGTCGGACTAATAATATAAACTTACATTAATATACATCATACAAATCGTTATTCATATATGCAGCAGGGTGAGTATCTCTTAGTGTAAAAAAAAAAAATTGGGTGAAACTAAATCAAAATTGTAGCAAAATACTGCAGACCTCACCTTTCTATTCCAATCCGTTGCAGATATATTTATCGTATATCAGAAGCTAACGGCAACATTGAGGACTATGTTCATTATCATTGGATTTTAAAAATTACATTGAAAATCTAATAAAATAAATCCTTAATAATAATAATAATAATAATAATAAGTAGATAAATGTAATAACATAGGATCCTCTGATCTGGTGTCGCTATATTGACAGTTTTCCATTATTTCTATTAAACAATCATTTTTTTCTTTGCTTTTTATTCCAATGAAGAGTTTATTATGTTTGAAATGCGTGTTTTCATTAAGGGATTGTCATAATGTTTTATTTACACAAGTAACTGATCCAATGAGTTTGCCAAATGAGAACACCATGTTTTTTTCGGTTTCAAAAGTAAATTTCTCCATGAAATCGAAACAAAACCATAACGCTTAACATATCATTCGAAAGCTTATTAAATTTGCAAGTTTTTGTAAAATTTAACGTTTTTTGGATAGTTTTTTTCGAAAAACGGTGAGCGTTGAAGTAATATAAGACATTGTGACTTCCCCAAATAAGGTGAAGATCAAGCTGTTCTTTATATACCAAGTTTGTAAAATTCAAGGTTACAGGTTCTCAGCTATTATAGAAAATTTAATGATAAATCCGAAAATGTGGTCAAAATTTGAAAAAAATGTTTAAACAAAATGGAGATATTACAGCTTTTATAGAAAAAAAAAACGTGGTTTCCTCAAAAAAGTCTAAATCTATTTATCATATATCTGCAACGGATTGAAATAAAAAGGTGAAGTTTGCGGCATTTTACTACATTTTTGATCCAGTTTCACCCATTTTTTTTTTTTTTTTTTTTTTTTTTTTTTTTTTTTTTTTTTTTTTTTTTTTTTTTTTTTTTTTTTTTTACTAAGAGATACTCACCCTGTATACGAGTACATTACACAGTAATACGGAAATCTTGTACCTATACCTGGAAATTCCACTAGTTTTGGAAATACCAATCCTCTCATCCTTTATTTTTTTTTTTCAAAAATTCCCCAGTTCAGTTGTGTACTAGAATTGTTATAATTTAGTAGTAGATACCAATAGCATATCCACCAGTAACATTGTAAGTAGTTTCCTACTCCTCCATATTTTGTAATTATATGTAGTTAATTATTCTAACGTTTGAGTTTATATATATTTATATTGTAGCTAACTTTATGTTTTAAAATAATCTGTATAACTCATATAATTTTATTGTAACCTGTTTTTTTTACTGTAAGGCATGATTATGAGAGCAATTATAGTATCGAAACATTGCCTAAATAAGTTATTTTTTATTTATTGACTGAACCTCAAAAACCTTATTAAACATCTTATAGTAACATTCAAGAAATATGCCCATATATATATATATATTATATTTATATATATATATATATATATATATATATATATATATATATATATATTATATATATATATATATATATATATATATATATATATATATATAATAGGGCGTATAAAAAAAAAAAAAAAAAAAAAAAAACATGACCGTTTTATCAAATTCCAGAGTTTAAAAGTCTGTAATATCTTAATTTATTTATTATTTACCAATACTTAAATAATCCCTTTAGAGCATTCTCTAAGCTTGTTTACTAACACTGGACTTCTTCAAAAAAAGCCTCAGTTCAGTTATTTATTTCAAAGAAGAAACATGACAGTTTCCTACGAAATTCTCGTAATAGTAAGACATTACTGGGAAATAAAATTCACAGCCGCTGAAGCAACTCGTGAAATTATTAAATATGAAGGGGAAGTTGTCCTTGAAGAGCACACTGCACGGCGTTGGTTTTTTGAAAAATTTAGTCGCCATCTTCTCCCCATGGGGAAAGTGAAAAAGACCTGTAGACTGGTCCCTCACGAACTTACTCCCCAACAATCAGCAGAAAAGTTTACAGAACTTCATGGGTTTGAACTCCTGCCTCATCCAGCATATAGTCCAGACCTTGCACCTTCGGATTACTACTTGTTTCGATCCATGGCCATTTTCTTCAAGGGAAAAAATTTGATAATTTTTCAGAAGTTGAAAATGCTGTCCAAGAGTTCTTTGACAGCCATCCCAAGGAATGGTATCAACGTGGCATCGAGCAATTGGCTAGCAAATGGGTAATGGCGGTAGATAACAATGGACTATACTTTGAGTATTAATTGAATATTATATCATAGAAATAATAATACAAATATTTGTTTAAGAAACGGTCATTTTTTTTTATACACCCCATTATATATATATATATATATATATATATATATATATATATATATATATATATATATATATATATATATATATATATTAATGGGGGTATATATATATATATATATTGCAAGATAGCTCCAAAAACCCTGTAAATTAATAAGTAAAAGAAGTAATTACAAGGTTAAATCAAATTAAAAAACTGAAATATATTTTAAAATAAAATTATTATTGAAATTCCTGGGAATTTAAAATTTTAAAAGCGAAATCGCTCAAATTAATAGGTCAATTTGGTAATTGTGCGATTAAATAAAACACAAACACTCTTATATGTTTAGAATTTTTTATTATTGATTGAATAAAAATATCAGAAAAATAACTAGAATGTAAAAAAATTTTAAGTCCCCTAGTCACGGTCTCTTTCAATTTCCATTAAATCTCTTTGCTCCTCTTCCTCTAATTATACATTTCCAAATAAAAAAAAATCATCAACATTGTGATCGTAATTTATATGCTTGAGTTTTTAGTAATGGTTTAGGAATCGAAATACATTTCTGTAATTCCCAGGATATTGTTTATGCAGGAAATTAATGCATGGAATGATTATTCTTGGAATAAATTTATAAATTTACTTAATTTTAAGGTTCGTTCGCTTTAACTCTTAGTAAGTGTTAAAACATTCAAAATCTAAAATTTTCATAAATTCTCATTTTTTGGGAAGTTTCCGGGCCAAAGAAATATTCCCATTTCATAAGTTCCCTCCCACTGGGAATATTCCCAGCCCACATCTAAGTATAAATAATTTAATGTGTGCCATCATTTCGACCAGCAAGTCAACTATACCATAAAATGGCGTGACTTTGTACCAAGCTCATTAAAAAGTTTCAGTTGAGGCAAAAGTGTTTTGCTGTTGTCTAAATGAGGATATTTGATATTTCTTACTTACTTAAGACAACACTGATTGGGTCTAAGGAATTTTCATGCTGATCCTAGTTACATGTCATGTTTTATAACAGTTAGTTGATTGTAGTGTTTCAAGAGGTGATTCTCTTGTGGGATAAAGTCGTTCTTTCAACCACTAGATATTTCTAAAATCGATTAAGTTTTGCATTAATTTTATTCTATAACTAATGTAATTTAAATATATGATATTCATTTTGCTCAAAATATTTGCCAAAAATCATGGTATTTGGAAATAAAATTTTTTATATGAATTAGGAATGACTTTGCACCAAGTATATTTTGGCCCAAGGTGGCCTCCCTATTGGAAGAAGTCTTAGGCAGCATTGCTCCTTCTAAGCAAATCAATAAACGAGGATATTTTGAAGTTAAGGAGTTAATAGGCTGGTTAAAATCCAAATTATTTGGGATAGCGTTTGGCTTCTTGTTAACAAGGTTTTTGTCATCTATGTGCAAGTATATTGACTGTTAAAATTTTTCCCTGGTAATAGCTTCAAATTTTTTCAAGCCATAGAGTTTGTTTTTATATTTTAACATTTTTTTTCTAACTATTGCAGATTGCATTTTTCCAAAAGTGTTTCTCTTAGAATCTGTGTGCAATTTATTTTAAAGGTATCATTTTGTCCCTTATTTGCCAAAATTATAGTTGTTTAAGTTATTTAGGCATGTTTTTTTTAAGTCGTTAATTTGTTTCTATATAATATTTTGTTGGTATGCTCTTGTATTTTCTATCGTTCCTCAATAAACCTTGAAATTTATTATAAAATTTACCTATTTTCAATTCGATTGTTATTAAAAAGGCTATTAATATATGGAGTGACATGTGAATCCCAGTGCAGTTTATGAATCGACCGATATGTGGTCATTCTGCAGCAGAGTTTGGAATGGTGAAACTATTATACCCAGCTGTACTAAATGTTAACTACAACATCTTCACAGTTCTAGGAAGTTTTATAATAATACATTTTACTATAATAATAATTAAAATGTATAGTATTGAGTGTCAAAAATCGAGGGTTGCAAAAATGGCATATACTTTCATGGTTAGAAATTTAAATCCAACCTGATGGATCGATAAAATTATTTCTGTCAAATTGGATGTTTAATTATGCTTTTAAAAATTACGTTCACTTCAAACATCTAATGAATGCAATTTTAAATCACCAGGTTAAAAATTACTGCCATGCTTGGAAATATCATTGAAGATAAAATGCTAAATCCCAGACTTTAATACACAATTTTTACCTACTAATGAAATTCAATTACAAGTTAAAATAATGTAAGTTCTTACAGGGCACGATGGGTTTAAGGGCAAAGCCACGACGGGGTATGCTAGTAATTTATAATTGGCCAAGGATATAATGCAAGTTTAATTGCAATAAATAAATAATCAAAACTCTGTCATATAAAGATTTTATTATACATTTAAACTATATCACGATATGATAATGAAATTTAATTTTTGAGCAATACTCTACACCATTTTAACTATGTATCTATTATATACATATACAATTATTTACAAATATAATAAAATTGCACTTAGATGGTTATATCACATTTACGTATGATTTGTAGAATTTTAACTAAATTCTGGTCCATTTAATTCTTTTTTTTTTTTTTTTTTAAACAATTTTGTTTAATATATGTATACATTATTAAATCTACTTTTTTTCTTATAAAAATTGTGTTATAATTCATTGTTTCTAATTACAAAAGCATATTAAAATTTTATTTGAACTATAAAATCTCAGACTAAATTATTAATACGGTTTTAAAAATGCAAAATAACTATAAAAATAGAAACAAATTTGTCTAATTGTTCAACATAACATTGCATATTCCCTACTTTACATACCTAACACATGAAAAGAAATTCAGGTAATAACAGATCTAAATAAAAAAATACATAACTAAAAAATAGAATTGTTGTGCTTCTTATAATTTAAAACCATGTTTCTCTTTTTTAATTAAAATATTCTTGTATATGATTAATTTTAAGAAGAAAAAAATATATATGAAAATATGTTGTCCCATTGAGGAAAATTGAAAAAAAATAAATAAAAAATTGGTTAGACTGAATCCATGAAAATACAATTAAATACAAATATTTAAATATGTATCAACAAATGGTAAATGTTTGGGAAAAACCTTATGACTTAGTATTTTTTTTTTTAATTCACTTATAGATTTAATAAATAGAACATACAGTTATCCTAAAAGAATGTATGGATATTAATTTTTTTTCATCTATAGAAGAAAATATTTTTTTTTTTTTTTTAATTTCATTAATATGCTTATTAATTTTTTAATTGTTCTCAAATTAAAAACAGTTCTCTTTTTGTTATAAATTGTTTCCTCAAGGTTATAACAGTGATAAATTAACAAAAAAAATTATTAATTATTCTTATCACCTTCTTCCTAGTTATCATCTATCCAAATATAAATTAAAAACAACCTAACCTTATCTATAACCTAAAGTACATGTTTGGTGTAAAAAAAAAACAAAAAAAAAAAACTTAAAATTCTGGTTTGTGCAAATTGAATAGTAATTATGTCTTAATAATTAATTACAATTCAATTTGTTCTATCCAAAACTTAAGATTATAATCTTAGTCCAAAAGTTATACTTTAAGTTATAAACCTAATTAGTTTGTTGCATATATTTTGTTGGAGAAACAATTATGTTTTGCTGTTTTTCAGATTTTAGCTTATGTTACTATCAGCAGTGTAAAGTAAAACACAATCTATAATAGTTCTTAAATGATAGATTAACAATAAGAATGATTATCAAATTATGGAAAATGCAATGCCAATTGAAAAAACTAAAACCAATCTAAATTTTTGTACAATCATAATAACTATCACTTGGTATGAATTAATAATTATTTACAAATCAACTACCAAAACTAAATGGTTTGGCGTTTTTTTTTGTTTCCTCTAATAATTTTAAATAACGATAAACTAAACTATAACTATTAACAATTTAATAATACTCGTAAACTAGGCTAGGATACAGTCTTGATTCTATCAACACTATAGCATAGCACTATAACCAACAAATTAAGGGAATGACTATAATAACGGTCAGATCGCACACATTTTTTTTTTTTTTAATTTTCTGTTTACGTTTAATTGTGGTGATAATATATGGACTAGTACTAACATTGGCCTTTATACGACTCGACTATTATATAAAAAACTAAAATAGGCCTGAGTATGGGATACATCACCACTTAATTTTAAGAGAGCTATGTACACAAATTCAAACTCACTGATACTATTATGAAGTCTTATAAATATACATCACATATGATAAAACTATCACATAAAGGTGTATCTTTTCCTATTAAAGTGCTTATTTCTATTGATTAAAAGTTTGTACATTTAACAAAGGAAATATTTACAAATTTCTCAAACAATTTTGATCTATATCTTTTGTTTTAAAATCTAGATTTTTAAATCTAAGAATTTTTAAACAGTTATGAAATTTCAGGATCCGGAATTAAAGAAGTCTCAGCAATTTCTGGTTGGTTTTGTAAAAGTGTGTAAGAGTCTCTTATAATTAGAAGACGGTGTTGTCCATTTACGAAGAAAGAAGAACCTCTTCTGAGAATTTTTCTCCTTCCACGCTCGAGGTTGTCCTTTGTAAAGACTACTTTTCTGTATGCTCGGAAGAATACTGATAGTAGCATCAAAGCACCGAATGCGATGATTCCGTATGAGGCGATCGGAACTAACCAAGGCGTCAATGTTGTACATAAATATATCCATCTAATGAGGTAATCAGGTAACTCTTCTGCTCCCTAAAACAAAAAATGAAATTAATTAGTTAATACACATGTTATTATTAATACATTTGTTATTATCAAGTTAATACACTGGCTAAGAGATCTCTTAAGATAGTCTGAGATAAATCTCTTAAGATAAATGAGTAAATTTATGTGAGAACATAATATTATTCAAATTTAATATTGTTAGAGACCTACCTCTTCGACCCACATAATTGGAAAATACATTGATGGAAATTTCTTAGTTGGAGTGAGGTTCGACTGCGTAACTTTTAGATTGAGTTGTATCCTTATTAGAACCTCCAATGGAACTCCAAGTTTCTGAAAAAATAAATAATTACATTAGTTATCGTACATATAAGGACAATATTAAACATAGATATTGAAATGATATAAGTATGTTGTGTTAGCATGCTATATCAGTATTATGATTTGTATTATTTAAAATTACATTATTTCCCAGTAAATTTTAGGTTCCTTAAAAAAATCATTAAATTAAAAGTAAAAGAGAATAGATTTATTATTAATTAAATAAGAGACAGTTGATGATTTTTAAATTTTAAAAAAATGATTATTAAAATATGCTAATTGATAGTAGCATACAGATGGTTGAGCCAAAAATGCAACCAAAAATGGTGGGGCTGGTATCGATATACAATTCCCAACAACATTATTAACATTATTGAAAAGGCAATTCAACAGGCTACATCTCATCAATCTATGAAGCATCCAAACTACTTAGAACACTTAAAAGACTTGAGAAATTGTTTTTCAGATGCCACGTCATTATTGGCCAAATAACTGGAAAGTTTAAGGATTATGAATTAGGAGATCATCCTACAAGGGATTCCTGGACATTGAGGACTGTTTGGAAACCAGAGGGCAGAGGCCAAGGAGCTCCAAGCTCGCAGTTCGACTGTACCCTCAGCCTTGAAGAATTTAAGACTTTTAATAAATCGGAAATTAATTAGAGTTGGACAAGCAAACATCCAAATCAAGACTCAAACGATGCCATTTATGAACTCACTCAGTGAGAACAGGTCATAATCTTCTGGCTACAAACAGGTCATAAAAGATCCCGAGTCCTTTTGTACAGGAAACTATTGGTTTCAGTCCTTTCAATGAGTGGGGGTATTGTGAGCAGTATGCCCAACACGTACTCCAATCTTGCGAACAGTTTTTGAAGATGACAGTACTGAACTGACCCTCTCTGACTGAGGTGTGAAAAAGATAGGTTCTATGGGAGCTGGATGACCTTAGTGGGCCAACTCAATTCTTCAGTTTGAATCATGACTTGGCCATATAAAGGGAAGAAAGAAGATGAAGATCAATATTTTTTATGTTGATGATTTTATTGTTTACTGTGAGATGTAAGGAGGCGCGGTAGCTCAGTGGGTAAGGCACTTGACTACCACGCTCCCGGGCCGAGTTCGAGTCCGACTGAAGGCAGAAAATTTATTTTCTGTTATTTCGGCCGTGGATCGAATTCGAGGTCGGGAGACCCTCCTGGGGCACACCCAGCCTCCTAAAAAGTGGGTACCCTTAATGGGGGAAAAAAAACTTGGTGGTTGAGCGTGATTCTGGCCAAATCACCTCCTTTCACAACCGTTGGCTTAGAAACAGTACAGCCTACCTAAGTACTGAACCCGAGACCCTTCATGGGTTGTAAGTGGTACAGGTTTTTTTTTTTTTTTACTGTGAGATGTAATTTAAGTGAAGAAATGGTCAGGGGTTCAGTCAGGTAAATAAACACGTCCAAGTTTTTAAATGAAAAACTTTATACTTGGCATGCTGACGTTTCGACCTGCCTTGCAGGTCTTCATCAGGGCTAAAATAACAAAAATTGGATGTGACCAAGATGATACAAACATTAAAAATATATATAAATTAATAAAAATAATTTTAAAATGGAAAAGAAAAATACTAATAATAATACAAAGTGAATTAGTCAATGAATGAATTAATAGCTGTTTACATAATTATAATAATATCTGAAGTTAATTTTAATTACACGCCAAATATAAAGTTTTTCATTTAAAAACTTGGAAATGTTTATTTACCTAACAATTTCTTCACTTAATATTTTTTATTGTATGTTGTATCTATATGGTACACCATATAGATACTTTTTATAGCATATTCAGGGTGTTCAATATTCGAAAGCTACCCCCTTTTTTTTCCACAGTTTTTGAAGTTTTGAAACAAAACTCTCAGGTTCTTAACTGTGTCAAATAAAGTTTCTTTTCAGGTTATAGTCTGCTCTCTAACCTTCTCCAGGGATCCTAACTTTGGAATTCCCAATGGGATGTGGTATTTTTTATGAATGGGTTCGGTCAAAAATCAAATTTTGAATTAATTTTATACCAGTGAATTTTTTTATCTGGGGCACCGTTTTGCCGCGAATCGCGAAAAATCATTTTAAGAAAATAAACAAACTAAAACTGGTATTGCAAAAATAAAATAAACAATGAACAAAATATAAAATAAAGGCCTTCCCACGACCTACTTAATCATTGGAATGGTGTGGGCCGTACTAAAACAACATACAACTTATATGTGTATAACTTTAATATGCTACTTTATACACCTTCCTTTATTTCTTCATGAATATCCTCCATTTTAGAAATAACTTTCTTTTTTTTTGACAGAAAACGGCCTTATGGACCACGCGAATATCATTTTCTTCCAACTCTCCCCACACATCCCTCCCCCTCTTCCTCTACTCCCACCTCTTCTTCATTCATCTTTCTTCCTCGCTCGACACTCTCCTCCCCCTCGCTTCCTTGTTGCCCACAAGGACCTTTATTTCCCTTAATTTTTCCCTATATCTATCCCTATCGAAACTGTCTTGACTTGAAATCTCCAATTTCCCCATTCCTTTCTTCTTCTGCCCGATGTACCCTCCAACCCCTTTATATCCCCACATTTTCCCAAAGGTCTTCCAATTTATTCTGCTCTGATTCATCCTGACCATATGACCGTAGAAACGTAGCCTCCTAAACCTAATGTCTGTTTTCAGTTCATCAATTTCTCTGTATAATTCTCTGTTAGGCCTCAGCCTATATCCTTCTGGTAATTTTATTGGTCCATAAATTTTCCTCAAGATCCTCCTCTCTACTCCCAAAAGTTTCCTTAAGCTAGGAAGAGAAGCGGTCTCCATTCCACACAGAATAACTGGCTTGACATACGTATTGTAGTGTCTAATCTTCACTCTTATTGAAAGACTCTTTTTATAGTATAGGCTACCGAGTAACAACTTTATTTAATTTATTGATATTTTTTTTTTTTTTTTCAAACTAGAAAACTAGGGACTGCATCTGAAATGAAAGAATAAAAGAGGAGTTGAAAGTCATCCCAGTCTTGGAAGTCGCCGAGAGCACGCAACTGAAGTGGTTCAGATATGTTGTGCAAATAGATGAACACACTGAGATCTACTATAGACTATGTCCCAGATGCTAGAAGACCACAAGGACGACCAAGAATATTCTACTTAGAGTATATCGAAAGGATTTGCCGAGTGAGGGGAAATCTACACTGGATCAGGATCCTAGTGAGGAACAGAGAAATATGGCAGTCCTGGCTGGTCTCTCCCCTACCCAGAGAGGGAATAACGAAAGAAAATGAATTGGAATTTAGGCGCCAATATATTACAATAATAAATCAATAACATAATTTTGTATTTGCAATGACCACACTCCCATCAACCACCCTCTTTTTCCATCATCCAACCGTTTACTAAAATTATAATATAATAGAATTATTCATAGATTTAATAGTTCTCTCACCTGTTGAAGCTTGATGTACGGTTCATGTTTTTCTTTGTTCGGTTTTAATCCTTCGACGACATCAGTTATCTCAGGATTATTTACACCGTAGTAGTGAGGAAGAGATGAATAGATCGGAGCATCTATCAAACAAATAAAAAATAATAATAATAAGTTTATATATAATCATCATTTTTCTCTCTTTTTAAACTAAAGTTAACATTCTGGATATTAAGGCTTGGCCTCGAACTCTATTTTGAAATTCGATAGTGGAGTCCGGCCAACGGCTTCTCTATTCGCTAAAGATAGAAACTGTTGTATCTATTTCAAGTATTATTTGCAACAATTTTAGTAAAATCTGTAATGATAAAAGTATAGTTGACTGTTAAGATGAATGGAGGAGATAATCAGGGATGCAGTCAAAGAGAAAAACTACGTCTATGTAGAAATACTTTAATTGTGTGCCAACGTTTCGACCTGCCTTGCACGTCTTCTTCAGAGCTATAATGAACAAAATACTAGAGATGACAAAAATTACAGGCTAGTGATCTAAAATTCCTGGGATTTTAAAATAAGGGAAATATTCCCAAAATTCTTAAATTCCCAGGAATTTATGATTAATTAGCAAGACAGCTCAAAAAACTGTAAATAGATAGGTAAAAGTAGTAATTATATGGTTAAATCAAACTCAAAAACTGAAATACATTTTAAAATAAAATTATAATTAAATAAAATTCCTGGGAATTTATAATTTTAAAAGCGAAATCGCTCAAATTAATATGGTCAGTGTGGCAATTGTGCGATAAAATGAAACACAAACACTCTTATATGTTTAAAAAGTGTTATTATTGATTGAATAAAAACATCAGAAAAAAAACTAGAATGTACATTTTTTTTCTAGGTCTCCTAGTCACTATCACTCAGAATAGGTTTAGGTTTTTGGATCTGGACTTAACCTCCTCGTTAGAAATAAACACATTTTCATGTTTTAAAAATCAAATAATTGAGTAAATATTATACTAAGGTTTAATTCTCCTCTTGTTTATTAAAACTTTAATGTAAATAGTGTGGTAATTATTGGACTTAAAGTTACAAATTCTAAAGTTGAAAAAACATATAGAAACAGGGAATTTATAAAAATAGGTAGTTTTTGAATATTTTAGACCAAGGATGTTTGAATACGAGTTTCAAGAAGAAATTGCTAGTGGTTTACGAATCGAAATCCATTTAGTTTAGTTTTTTAAATTCCCAAGATATTGTTTACATGGGAAATTAATGCATGGAATGATAGTTCTTGGTTTTAAATGTATGAATTTACTTAGTTAACCTAGTTTTGAAGTTCATTAACTGTTAGTAATTGTTAAAATATTCAAAATCTAAAAAGTTTCATAAATTCCCAATTTTTGGGAATCTTCCCGGGCCAAAGAAATATTCCCGGCACTATTACCATTTTATAAGTTCCCTCCCACTGGGAATATTCCCGGATTACATCGCTATAACAGACCAATAAACAGATGACAAATGGAATACAGGATGGCATGGATACAAAACAATATACAAAAAAACCGCATAGAAAAGAACAGATACATAAATAAGTGATAATATAAAGCAGCAAGGTAAGGTAAAGGACAAAACAGGAAAAAAAAAAAAAAAAATGTTAGGGTAGTGAATAAAAGGATAATAAATAAAAAATAAAAGAGGACAGAAGGAAATATAATGTAAATAAAAAATAAATGAAAATATTGAAATATGGGAAAGGGCAAGGGAAATATAAAGTAAAAGGTGATATAAGAAAATAAAGGGATGAAAAAATAATAAAAGTTAAGAAAAAAATAAATAAGTAAATTGTTCTTCTCCTCTCCAGTGTGGTTTTGTGCCATTTCTTACTTTTCCTATTATCTCTTCACTTTTATTATCCTTCACCTTTATTGTTATTTAATCCCTTTCTTCTCTTATATCACCTTTTACTTTATGTTTCCCTCGCCCTTTCCCATATTTCAATATTTTCATTTGTTTTTTTATTTACCTTACATTTTCTTCTGTCCTATTTATTTTTCCTTATTCATTAACCTTACATTTTTTTTTTTTTCCTGTTTTGTCCTTAACCTTACCTTTCTGCATTGTATTTTAAAAAAGGAAAATAAGCGTTAATTCTAGATCCTATGGATTTGAAAGTAACAATCCGGATCAAGCAGATAAAGTGAAAATGGAAAAAAAGGAAATATATGAAAAATGCATTCTTTCCTTAAACAAAGTTCCGTGAGACTTTTGGTGAGAGTTCAACATGAAAGGCCTATGATTCAGTGCTCGCAGAACTATACCGAATAGAACAAGGAGCTTCATGGAAGACCATGGCATCGATATGAGAGACGTGGCTGTGTTAGCGGAAAATATTATACTGGACTGTCTGGGAATAATCCACCACCACATATATTATAACTGATGGTTTGGGAAGTGTAAAAGGGAAGAAATATACAAATATATATTGCATGATTATCCTAGTTGTTATGAACATAGTTTAATATTTATTTTGTATATTATATTTTATATTGTTATCAATTAGATTATATATTATCTCTCTAATAGTTAAAATTATTTTAACTGTAATTTTATATTCCGCACGAGATCGATCACTTTAATATGTAGATTTTTATAATTTTAAAATAATGACTATTACAGTTTCTTTCTTTTTTTTTTATGCTATATTTATTTTGTATTGAATATTGTCAGATTGAAATTGATAAAGTATGCTGTGTATTTAGCAACCCATTTAAAATAGGCAGCATCGCTTAATAAAGTGTTTCTCACTTATTTATGTATCTGTCCTTTTCTATAGCCTTTTTTGTATATTGTTTTTTATCCATGACATTCTGTTTATCGGTTTGTTATTTCTGTCAAACCTAGTATTTTGTTCATTTTAGCTCTGAAGAAGACCTGTCGAAACGTTGGCATGTATTAAAATATTTCTACTTAGATGTGGTGTTTCTCTTTGACTGCATCCTTGATTATCTTCTTCACCGTTAGTAGAATCTGTAAAAAAAAAAGTTGTGATAAATTATAGTATAATAATGTGAGTTATTGTTGAAAACTCACCAAATTGACAAGGGCTAATATCTTGTATTCCGTCTGGCGGGCATTCTTGCCTTCCGGGGCAAAAACATTTGTTATCCGGATATTTATCTCCAGAAGTAAATGTATTATCATCGAGCGTGTAATAACCAACGTTTATTCCATTCTTCTTTGTGTCATATCGATATCTAAATGGCCATATTCTGCAGATGTCTTTATCATATATGTGAACTATGTCTTCATTTGTCGCTTCTCTCGGTGGAAAGAATGAGCCTGAAAATTAATTATTTGATAACTTTTGTTTTTTTTTTAATCACAAAATAATACCACATATATTAATCAATTTTTCATGAGCTTTTCTTATATTGTTTTTAGGTAAATTGCACATTATGGTAATTTTTTATAAAATGAATGTAATTAAAATATCCTAAAAATATTATTAAATAGTAATTAACCTACTAAAATCCCAGCAGTATTATTGTTCTATTAGCTAAGGACCATGTCATTCAACTATTGCGTTTGGGTCGGTTTTGATGTTGGCCTAGTGTGTCCATTGGGCTCCTGTCTTCTTTCTAGGCAGTTTTTCCTGGAACCTTGTTTGTTTCAGAATCCTCCTCAGAAATGCCCGATCTTTCAAGTCATTTTCTGTTCCCTCAAGTTCCTGCAGGTCTTTGCTTGCTTCTGACAACCATGGTGATTTGGTCTTCTTTCTTTTCCAGTAACTGAGGAGCTGATTTGTCAACTTGGAAGGTTGCATTCTGGAGATGTGCCCATAAAATGCTAGACATCTCTTCCTAATTATATCCGTGATTCTTTCAGTTCGTGTAGAGCTCTTGGTTAGGTTGCCTTTTGTACTCGTTCCCTTCCTTAACTGGTCCTAGTATCTTCCTCATTATCTTTCTCTTTTGGATTTCAAGTTTGTCCGCAAGTCCCTTCCGGTTGAATACTAGACATTTTGAAGCATGACTTCAGGGTGGATGACGGTTTGATAATGCTTCATTTTAGTATTACAGGAGAGACACTTCTTATTATAGGTTATTTGGAATACCATTTATAGCTTGTTAGATCGAGTTGATAATGCTACTCCTTCAGAAAGATTGGGTTCCAGCCATTCTTCCAGGTACTTAAACCTGTGGGTTTTCTTATAATGTATTACACTTTTATTTATTATAATATTCATAACTGATAGATTTCCTAGGGCTAGATAATGTGGCAATAGGCGAGAAAAGTCACCCAAATTTTAAACAGTTAAAATGTTTACAAGCAAATAGAATTGACTTTACTCATAATTAACTTTAGTACTATTTACCTTCAGATGCTCTAATCGAGTTACAAGGTTCCGAGTCCCAATAAGGCAATTGATCTAATCCGTTCAACTTAGCAAGTAAGCCAAAGTCTTTCATATCTGTATGGCCAGTATATATCGTCTCCACGTCATTCATGATACTTGTGTTTCTCTAAAAAAAATTCAAGAAATATCTTTTAAATCCATTTTCAAACAATCACAATATAGTATAAAGAAAAAGAGAAAAAAAATAATCTTTATACTGTGTCACTTTTTCTCCTAAGAATAGCAAGAAAGTACAATAACAAAATTATTACTGCCTGGCTAAGATATATATGATCATATCTGCTCATGTATTATTAAATATTCTTGAAAGATTGGTTATTGATAAAGTGGATAAATGACTCTTTTTTAAGGAATCGTAGAGAATTGTGATGGTTAAGGCATTCCAAAATAAGGCAGTGCAAATAATAAAGGATTTTTCATTGAGAACCGATACACATATCAACACAATGAGATGTGGTATTCAAAATAATAATGGAAGAAAAAATGATAAGAATGAAATAAATGTAGGAAGGACTCACTTGAGGTTTGCATGATGGTATAGAAGGATCAATACGATTAGGATTGATGGCAATTAATTCATCAATCCTAAATAAAATAAGGTTTTTTGGATTTTCAAGATTAGAATAGAAAGGTACCCAGGAATTATTGCTGCTAAAAACGTAGATAAAGTCTCCTTAACTGAGAAAACCCGTAAGTGATGTGAGATTATTCTGCCGAGCCTCATTTCAAGCTCAGCAGGCAGCCCTATCTACAGCCTGAGCACTGGCTGATGGCACTTGGGGAAAAGTGAAGGGAGGGAGGTGTGGCTGGTCAGGGCCAATGAGAGTGGTGCAGGGTTGTCTGTTCTCTCCCCACCTACCTTGAGAGGTTCATTACATTTCTGCCTCTCATACAGGTCACATTGAGTTTTTTGCTTTGTATGTTCAAATTTTAAGTTAGAATTATTAAGTGTCAAGGGAAAGCAGCACATCAAATCATAAGGTGCTCACATCGCTAGATAGCAAAATAGTTTTATGCGTGCGAAAATAAATTAAGAAAGTGTTACCTCAATTTATTAAAAAAATAAATAAATAAATAAAAATTGACGCAGTAGTTATTTTTTTTTTTACTTGGGACAGAATAAAAAAAAAAAAGAACTTTATTATGGGACTAAGTCCCTTCAGAATGACAATTATGAATAGAAAAAACAAAGATCATCTCTAGCGATGGGCATTCTGTGTACATATTATATTGCTAATAAATGAATTAAAAATCACATTAAATGAAACAAAATGAGATAAGACAAATATATATATATTAGATGAACAAAAGGTAAAATAATTCTAACTACAATCCTTAAAACGGCTAAGCTGTAACATTAAGAACATATCTTAAAAAAATAAAAATAATCGAGGTGGTGAAAAAAGGGACAATAAAAATTTGATGGTTATTGCATGGGAAAGAATTATGTAGTCTCCATATCTATAATAAAACAATTAAAATTCATAATTCATTTCTAACATTATATAAGAATATCTGAGTAGAGATAAACAAGTTTTGAACTTTTAATAAATATTACATCTAAAAATCTACTTACATTACCTTGTTTAACTGTTTCCATTTGCAGCAATAAATTAAACAAAGAAATCTTAAGTGATATTTGTATTTATTTCAATAAATAAAAATTCTTATCTTTAGTTTAAATTATATCCACAACTATTTTATGTATAATCAGGTAATAGGTCCTATGTTTAGCAATATTTGCTTTCCTAATTTTTACTTTATTTACATTTTGATCCCTTGCTCAAACGGGATCCTCTTCAGAACAAAATTGGCACCCCGAAACTCACTGACCAGTAAGCCCACCGACTCGTGCAGCTAGTGCTTGACAGCTTAGACACCAGAGTGCCCTGGTGTCTGAGCTGGCAAGCACTTATATATATATATATATATATATATATATATATATATATATATATATATATATATATATATATGCAATAATGTATAGGTTAGGCAGTCTCACTCCAAAAGAAGTCACCTCACTGCTCATAACTACAGTTAGTGATAGTTTCACTATTCATACACCAAAGTATACTGTGGTTATTGTTCTCTTATCTCCAAAGTTTATTTATCAATTTTAGAGAAAAAAATACAACCACATTCAAGAAAAAAACATTTCATGTCAAATAACAATAAATTTAATTAAAACAATTGAGTTGGAATTCTGGAAATGGCCAGCTTCTCAGCTAAATTCCTGTGCGACTGTGCTATAGTGCCTTCTCTCAGCCTCCACTGGATTCTACTAGTGAGGCAGCTGATATAAACAGCGCTGGGAATTCTCCGAGCCCGGCTTGCCCTCCAAATTGTATAAAATGCAATTTTTATAATATTGGAATGATATTCCCGTTTATTTTATCGTTTTATTTAATTTTGGTAACAACATCAAACCAGGGCTCCACCCCTCCTCGCGTCTGAAATAGCTTTATCTATGTACCAAAATAGAAAACACTAAATCAATATTGGAAATAATGCTATTAAATTCTGAATGCCTTGGATCGGAGTGTTTCTGCGAATGCTTATAAATATTGTATATTGAGTATGATTGTATTTATGATTCATTTCTTTTCTTCCTTAATTTATCTATTTACTTTTTTTTATTAAAATGTATCCCTTTCCTCAAAGAAAAATTCCGCGAGACATTCAGAAATAGAGATTTCTCCGTGAAAGGATTATGGTTTGGGTCTTGTGGAGTTATCCCGAAAAAAAACAAGGAGTTTCTTGGAGGACTTTGGTGTGGAGGCGAGGAATATTGCAATAATGGCCGAAAATATAATAAAATATAAAGTGGACTCCCTGGGAATTATCCACCACCACATATATAGTGCATAGGATAGCCCATTGCAATTTATTATTAAATATGTAGCAATAATCTGATTCCTGATTCTATGTGCATATATGTATATGAATGTGTGGTAGGTAAGAGTAGTATTGATTGTAGAGAGAGAGAAAAGGAAGGGAGAAAAAAAAAGGAAAAGGAAATAGGAAGAACGAGATATGTGAATATTAGGGGGGAAATAACATGAAAGAATGAAGTGGAATATGAAAAGAATGGGAAAAAAAAAGAGGGGAAAGATAATAAAACAATAAATAAAAAATTTTAAAAATAAAGAGGAAGGGAAAAAAAAATATGTTATTAGTTTGTCTAGTATTAGGTAGTATTGAGTATTATATTATAGGACTATAACTGAATTATAAATTATATTGTTGTCTTTAATTGGATAGATGAGTATGCTGTGTTTATAGCAACCCAATAAAGTTGGGCAGCACTCTGTTTATTGTTTATTGTCACAATAAAGCATATATATCTCTCTCTCTACAATTATCACCTATTTTATATAATCATTTATTATATTTTGTTTTATTCTTGCACTTTATTTTATTTATTGTATATTGAGAGGCTGTTAATTTTAATTTTCTTACTTTATTTTATATCATTGTAGATATGGTGTGAATGAGCCATTGTCATCCATATTACTTATTGCCCTTGAGTAGGGCAGCTTGTAATTATTCAAAATAAAAAGTTTAAAAAAAAATATTGAGTAAATAATAGGGTTTTTCAAAATTATTAATTTATATGACTTTCATTTTGAAACAGTTTGATAATTCATCATATTATAATAGTAAAAATAAGATATAATCTTTTGTTAGGTAAACCCTCAATCAAATTAGTTCCTTTAACATAAATTAATTCCTTACCCCGATAAGTAGACCCATCTTGGCAGGAGGCCTTTTCCCCCTCGGGTAAAACCTGTGAGCGAGGTTGATCAACTGCTCTTCGTAGCCAAAAAGAAGTTCGTCCGCTGTGACCGTTGTGAACTCCTGCCCTTTATACAAAGTTTTCAACCCCATCGATAGTGCGATTCGCATTATATGTGGCAATGATGCACTCTTAGATGTTAGAGTCTGAAAATAGAGAACAAATAATGTTAATAAAGGAAAAACATAGAAAAAAAAAATTCACTGTTTCTAAGAATGTAAATGTATGTTGATTATGAAATAAAATAGTTTTTAATGAGAACTGTTTAAATACCTCATCTTAGGCCACATAACGATGATATAATTGAATAGATTTAAGAAATTAATACCTATGAAACCAGAATAATATATATATATATATATATATATATATATATATATATATATATATATATATATATATATATATATATATATGATTTCTTGACCGTTGCTATTAGGTATATGCTTAGTAAGGTTCTTGAGGTTCAGTCAATTAATAAAAAACAACAATTTTGGAGACGTTTCGAGACTATATTGATCATGCCCTGGGTCTTAGTAGAAATTTCCTAGTATTCTTTACACTTGGTTGTTTTCTGTTCGATTTCTGGAGTTCCTTCATCATTGTATTTGCTTCAGGACCGTGGGTTGTCTTGATATCTTCATAAAATTTCATTCTTCCACTATAGATATTTTTCAGTATTGAATTGTTATGTTAATATGGATAAATTTCGTGACTGTTACTATTAAATGTTTAGTAAGGTTCTTGAGGTCCAGTCAATAAATAAAAACAACTAATTTGGCGACGTTTCGAGACTATATTGTTCTCATAATCATGTCCTGGGTCTTAGTATGATAGTCCTAGTATTCTTCACACTTGCTAATTTCCTGTTGGATTTCTGGAGTTCCTTCATCGCTGTAATTACTTCAGGACCGTGGATTGTCTTGATACCTTCATAAAATCCCATTCTTCCAATATATAAGGTTTTAAATTAAAACAAATATACATAATAAAATATGAAACATTACAGTGATAAGTAATAAATAGTAATTTACCAGCAATGGAATGTTAGGTACGATGAGTTTCGAATCTCTTTTCACAGACATTTCTGGCACGAACCTTAGGATTTTGTTGTGCTGAAAGCTGACTGTACCATTTTCATGAAACTTAATATTCACCTTCTCCATGTCCTCCCTGAAAAAAAAAAAAAAAAAAAATTGATAAATTATACTGACAGAAAAAAAATCCTAATAATTAAATTTCAAAATTTGTAACTTCGTACAAAAAAAAAAAACTTATAAATAATCCAGTATTGTGAAATATCTTGCCAGTAGAAAAATATTAGGGAAAAAAACAAGTGACGAATACAAAACAAAAGACAGTCAATAAGCGAACAAAGGCGTCTATTTTTATCTCGCTAAAGGAAAATAATTCAGGAAGTTGAGAGCTAATTTGGCAATTAAGAGATCGTTAATTTCGGCAGAGAAAAACCTCATCAGATATACGAGAAAATAAAAAAATAAAACAGACAACATAAAATCATTAAGCCATAATTATAGCCCAGACCTGTAGGTTAAAATGTTTGCAATTTGGGTGCTAAATGGATGGTCAGTGATTAGGTATAACTGAAGGCTGTCTTGTCATCGAGAAATGTTCGTCACGGTTTGACACTTTTTGATTCGATAATTAACAAGAACATTTTGAACGGCCTTGGCAATCGAAAATATCTGCTGATGTAAATAAATTAAGGAAACAATACGAAGTAAACAACACAGAATCGTTTCAGACGTATTTAAGTTCGTTTAGGATATTATAATAATAAAAGTAGCGGTATAATACGAAGAGGTGGCTTGCTACTTTTAACAGTTACTTTTCGGTAACCAGTTACTCTTTAACCGGCGCGCATTCTAGCGGTAGCCATTCGAAACTAGGAGTATTTAGAAGATAAAAATACTATAAGTCCCCACCCCTGGGGGGTGAGCTAACGGTGAGGGTGAGGAGAGAAGGTCCCATTTTGTGTTTTTTCGATATATCTCGAAATCGGCGGAATCTAGAAAAATAGTCTGGCAGATCTGTAAAACAGTGTCCTTATAGCATCTTAAAACAGCAATCCTTAAGGATGAAAAGGCTAATTCTAACTGTGGATGGAGAGAGTGGCAAGGATGTCCTTCGGCCTCGAAAAAACTTCAGATCCTGGCAGATCTGTAAAACAGTGTCCTTATAGCATCTTAAAACAGCAATCCTTAAGGACGAAAAAGCTAATTCTAATTGTGGATGGAGAGAGTGGCCAAGGATGTCCTTCGGCCTCAAAAATCGTCAGATCCTGGCAGATCTGTAAAACAGTGAGACCGAAGGACATCTTTGGCCACTCTCTCCATCCACAATTAGAATTAGCTTTTTCGTCCTTAAGGATTGCTGTTTTAACGGTTTTTTAAGTTATCCGAAGGATAACTTCCTCCATTGTTGTCCTCTAGGATACTGTTTTAAAATATTTAACGGTTTTAAGATGGCGGTCCTTAAAAGGACACTTTTTTTTAAATATTCGATTTTTAACGGTTTTTAAGGACACTGTTTTACAGATCTGCCAGGATCTGAAGATTTTTTGAGGCCGAAGGACATCCTTGGCCACTCTCCAACGGTTTTCGAGATATACGTTATTGAAAATCGATAATTTTTGCAAAAAAAATAATTTTTTCCTCACTTTTTGTCAACTCCTCACTTCCTCACTTCTAGTGGATTCCAAGACCATTCATTTCTCAGAAAAAAATATCGGGATCAAAGTTGTAGAGCATTAAATTTACATTAATTTCATATATACGTTTTTAGCACTTGAATCAAATGTTTGACAGAACTTGAGGAAAACATTTTATTTTTTCCCGAAAATTATCGATGTTTAATATCGTGTATCTCGAAAACTGTTAAAAGTTCAACAAATATGTATCGAATCAATTTTATAAGAAATTTAATAAGCTTTATTTTTTATTTGAAACATATTTTTATAGAGTCGACCGTTTTCGAGATATAATCGAAAAACACAATAATGGAACCGTCTCTTCTCTCCCTCACTGTTAGCTCACCCCCCAAGGGCAGGGACTGCTAGTATATTTACATTCTAACTACTTATAGGCTATGAAGTAAAAATTATCACATATTTTTATTCAATTTGCTCCCCTCATTGATTGGACTATTAGTGCAGTTTTAACTCTAACTAAATAGTTGTGGTTGTAGTCTAGTAGATGAATCTTTTGAAATTCTTAGCTATCGTTGGGAGTTTCTCTTATAAATGTTAAAGCGATTATCATTATGTTTTATTTAACAAATTTCCTGATTTGTATACCAAATTAAACTACAATGTTTTTCTGCTTTCAAAAGTGGATTTCTTCATTAAATCAACAAGCAATCATTCATTTCATCATACCATTCAGAAGTTAGTCAAACATGCAAGTTTTTGGTGATATTTGCAGTTTTGTGGATTGATTTTTCGAAAAACGTTGAGCGTTGAAGAAATACGTATAAGAAATCGTTTTTTTTTTTGTTTTTTTTTCTTTTTTTCATTTATTGATATTTACACGAGCTGCAAAAGTAATCCTGTATAAAACAGTCATAAGGCCTGTGGTAATGTATGGAAGTGAGTGCTGGACATTAACAAAAGGGAACGAAACAATACTTAAAGTGTGGGAAAGGAAAGTACTCAGAAAAATTTTCGGCCCAGTAAACGACCATGGGAATTGGAGAATAAGGAAGAACAAGGAATTGGAAGAGCTATTCGGGGAACCGAATATAGTGGCGGTCATCAAGGAAGCAAGGTTGCGGTGGCTGGGACATGTCCAACGGATGCCGGACGAGAGGCTGCCGAAGAGGATGATGAGTGACAGACCGGATGGTAGCAGATTGAGAGGAAGGCCTAGAATAAGGTGGCAGGATAATGTGGAGGCGGACCTGAAAAATCTGGGAGTGAGAGGATGGCGAAGAAAAGCTATGGATAAACTCCAATAGTCATCTCTTCTGCGTGAGGCCAAGGCCCATCTAGGGCTGTAGAGCCAACCAATAAATAAATAAATAAATAAATTGATATTTACAACTGTACAAAATAATATACAACAAGTAAATGTGTTCACAGTGAATAAAATGGCATGCAAATAACTTGTGAAGAACTACTCACTAGTAGCACTTCAATAAAATCTACACTAAAAGGTCTCTAGGCCATCTTTTCAGACGCCTCGGAGGATTATCAGGGATGGAGGAGGAAGCAAGTTGGGAGACTAGTGGATTGGAGTGGTTATGGAGCTTACTATGGAAGGATAGGTATCTGGTTTGGACTAAATCAGAAACATATGGAACATTAAGATCTTTATGGATAAGTTTATTGGTCATAAAGTAAGGAGCATTGAGGATTTTTCGAAGGATTTTGGATTGTAATGATTGGATACGAGATGATTTGGATGGTTTAGTAGAGCCCCAAAGCTCAACTCCATACGTCCAAATAGGTCTAATAAGAGTCATGTAAATGAGTCTTTTGTAATTAATTGGGAGCTTTGAACGTTTGTCTAGTAAATGTTGAAGTAGTCTGTAACGACGGGCAGTTTCTTATCGTTTTAGTCTTAAGAAATTGTCTAAATAAGTTGAAGATCAAGCTGTCCTGTAGGCTCCAAGCTCGTAAAATTTAAGTATACACGTTCTTCGGTCTTATAGGAAATTTAATGCTAAATCCGTAAATGTAAAATTTGAAAACTCTTTGAGCCAAGTGGAGATAGTACAGCTTTTATGTTAAAAAAACGTGGTTTTCTCAATTTTTTTTTTAGAAATTCATATGGCTGATTTTTAAACTACAGCCAAATTCGTGTCCCCCCACCCATTAAAATTCAATGAAGTAAAATTCGTTAAAAATATTGTTTCCAAATCAACGTTTGTCTAGTAAATGTTGAAGTAGTCTGTAACGACGGGCAGTTTCTTATCGTTTTAGTCTTAAGAAATTGTCTAAATAAGTTGAAGATCAAGCTGTCCTTTAGGCTCCAAGCTCGTAAAATTCAAGTTTACACGTACTTCGGTCTTATAGGAAATTTAATGCTAAATCCGTAAATGTAAAATTTGAAAAATCTTTGAGCCAAGTGGAGATAGTACAGCTTTTATGTTAAAAAAACGTGGTTTTCTCAATTTTTTTTTAGAAATTCATATGGCTGATTTTTAAACTACAGCCAAATTCGTGTCCCCCCACCCATTAAAATTCAATGAAGTAAAATTCGTTAAAAATATTGTTTCCAAATCGATTTATGTTATGTGAATCAATGAAATTAATTGAATTTATTTGGGATTTTAGTATTTTAGGGTAACATTTTTAGGTTATTCTACGTCGATTCACATTGTCGTGGCTTGTCCCTATGCTTGGATTTGCAATTATGTAAATAATTATTACTTGATAGGGCGAAAATTACTCAACTGATGGGTAGTAATATTAATAAATAATGGTGGAAGAAAGTGAAAATGTTTTTTTTCAGGGTTATAATGCTTAAGTAACCAAACTCCAAGTTATTTTATTCTGGTCCCTGTGATTTTTTAACATTGGCCTGCCATTACTAAAATAATTTATAAAAGTATTCAGAAGGAATTTTTGGATTTTTTTAGTTTTTATTTGCAGTGGCAGGCAGCAGCTTCTCTTGGACGTATCAATTCGTAATCGTGTAACCATTATGCGACGGAATATCCAAGTGCAAACACCACCTTTGACAGTAAGTACATTCATTGTTCACATAGTCATGTCCATTATAAATCAGTTTAACCAAATATTTATTTGTAACGGGCCTCATGCGTTTTTATAGTAGGCTACGGCCCTCATAATATACTCCTGAGAAAATGCGAAAAAAATGAATAGGATTTCGGCTATAATATTTTTAACCTTATTTTCACATTGTTGTGGCCATCAATAATTTAACATTGTCATGGTATGTTTATAATACATGCAGATGTTAAGATACCAAGACAATGTTAAGACATTCATTTTTAAATAATTTTAGCAATACTATGGCCAAGATGTCTAGAATAATTATTTGGCCACTTGTACGTGTATTCATGTTAATTTTTTAACTATTAACTTTAGTTTTTGGTTTTATTGACATTGTCTATGAAGTACTTTGTTCAAACTTTTAGTAATTTTAATTTAGTGTCATTGCGTCATGCTGGTTTTATTTATTTTTTAGAGTCATAATGGTGCGTCAAAAAATGTCTGAGAACGCAAAGCAAAAAAACGAGAGGCGGTTATTGGTTAAAATTATAAACTGAAATTTTAGAAAAAGTAAAGTGATTCATGTGTTGCTGCACTAACTACAATCCTCACAGGTAGCCTCCAGGATATATCAAATGTTTGCAGCAAGATTTATCAGCATTTAAATTTAGAGTTTCGGAAGCTAGAAATTTGCCTGTAGTTTGAGAATCACCCATATCTGCAACGGATCGGAACAGAAAGGTGCGGTCAGTAGTATTGTATAGAAGGTTGTCGGAATTAATTATGGATTTTAACCTTCTCACTACGGCTAAAATAGAATGCTAGCCTATAGGATTTTACTCTCTTCCTTTTTAGAATACATATGAACTGTAAATCTGAATAAAAACAAACAATAAAATCAACAGTTTGTATGAGAAAACGAAATATATTTTTTTAATATCTACCGTGCGCTCCTTAAGACGAGTCCCGTTTAGATCATATAGCCTCAGGGATACAGCCTTCTTCTATTTCGCAAGATATCCTTTAGAAGGAGAAGCAGACGGCATTGGCTAAAGATGGCCTGCTGGAGCTGGAACCTGCCCAGTGGACATTCCATCCTCACCAGCTGACCATACTCCCAGCGGACCTCGCTCGACCAGATCTCTGGTTTCGTCATCTTGTGTAACACTATCCGCTCTCAGCTTTCTCCTAATTGTTGTCCCTAAGGCAATCGTATATCGAGTCCCTAACTGGATCGATTACTCGTCAAATAATCGATTTAAAATATAAATTAAATTCGAGGAATGAACATTATAGCAATGTTCACAAAATCTTGAAAGAAAGATACAATACGGAAGAACATTCTGGTCGAAGCCTATTTGACCTATATTTAGTTCTTTTTAGAAACCATAAAGATTCTGTTCCTATGGCGCAGTAATTCCGGATTCAAAAGTTACTAGACAAACGTTCAAAGCTCCCAATTAATTACAAAAGACCCATTTACTGTTACTATGATTAGACATATTTGGTCGTACAGAGCTGAGCTTTGGGGCTCCAGTAAACCATCCAATTCATCTCGTAATTACCCTAAACCAAAATCTATCGAGTGGTTGTAAAAAAAAAATTAGTTTAACATAACATGTTTTGTCACAAAATTTAGTAAGAAATTATTACAAAAATGAAGTATGTTAAATTAACTAACCTTAACATACCATACCGTATAACATTGCGAAATGAGAAAAGCCTTATTATGATGCTCCATCTCTCACATGAACTCTATCGTCATAAAACTGGATTTCGCTCCACGCAGATAACTACCTCATAAACTTTGATCGCTAACAGCAGAAAATTGATTCTAAACGGAAGTTATGGGTATAAAAATTGATACAGTAGTTTTATTCTCAACGCTCGTAAAATAAAATGTTTTATATATCGCAATAGCAGTTCCATATCCTGTGTGTGCTATATTAATCGGAAAATAATTCCGTTAGCATTATGAAATCATAAATACCTGTTTATAACAGGTTACAATATGCAGCTTGAGATTTTTGAACTATTATGTCGAACTTGGTATCATCCTATATCAAAACCACTGTTTGAAAGATAATTATTTTTATTAAGTATCAATTCCATTCTTGTTATAATACACTGTATTAGGGATCGTCTAAACCGATATCTTTCAGTAACAGGTACAACCGTTACAGGTCCAAAAAATATCTGTTACAAATACCTGTTACTTGTCTCAAAGTCAGCGTCTCTCCATACTCGTAATCGTTTACCGGGTCACACTGATATTTTAGCATACCTATTACTCCCATATCTGTTACTCGCATACCTATTCAATACCGGCTCTAAGCAATAAGTTTACATTTTCAACTTCCTTTTTAATAATATATATACTAGTGACAACATTGATACATATTACCTTCGTAATGCGTTCTACCCTAGACTAATATTTCTTACTTGTCATCTCTGTTACCAGAAGCTCGTTTACCTAAACCAGTATTTCTACTTCCACTCTCGTACGAGTATTTTCTGGTAAAATGTCAGCCGGTCTTCATTGTATTAGACACTCTTACATTCTTTATGTATTTTATTATTGGGAAATTCAAAAATTCCCCTGGTCAGTTGTGTACTAGAACTGTTAGAATTCAGTTAGTCGATACCATATCCATCAGTAACATTGTAAGTAGTTTCATACTCCTCTATATTCTTTAATTATATATATTTATCTATTCTAACCCATGTTTTTATTTACTTATATTGTAGCTAACTTTATGTTTTGAAATAACTTGTATAGCTTATATAATTTTATTGTAACCTGTTTTTTTCACTGTAGAGCATGATTATGAGAACAATATAGTCTCGAAACGTCGTCAAAATAGTTGTTTTTATTTATTGACTGAACCTCAAGAACCTTACTAAGCATCTAATATTAACAGGCAAGAAATTTATCCATATATATTCTGGTTTCATCGGTATTAATTTCTTGAATCTATTCAAATAATTTAACAATGTAATTAGGGCAGTCATCAAATTTTTTTTTTCTGGAAAAACAAATTACTTACGAGTACTAGAAGATAATCTTACAAAGAAAATAACTGAAAAGATTTTTGAAAAAAAATTTGATAATTTTTTTTTTTTTTATAGTTTACTACTGATGCTTCATCACCTCTAAAACTGAAAGTTTTTTTGCTAATTCTGGTATCTTTTATTAAAAGGGTATTTGAAATATTTATATGTACTTTAATGTACTATTGGTAGTTGAATGAAGATCAAATTTATTTTGTCAAAATTAACAATAATAAAATACAAAAAGAATGTAAGAGTGTCTAATACAATGAAGACCGGCTGACATTTTACCAGAAAATACTCGTACGAGAGTGGAAGTAAAAATACTGGTTTAGGTAAACGAGTATCTGGTAACAGGTAGAGATGACAAGTAAAAAATACTAGTCTAGGGCAGTACGCAGTACGAAGGTAATAGGTATGAATGTTGTTACTAGTACTGAAGTGAGTACGCAAGTATCTCGTACCTGTTACTTCTGAATATCGGTAACAGGTACGCCGTTCAGTTAGCCCATACCTGTTACAAAGTAACAGGTACAATATTTCTGAACCACGTTTACTCTGTATACTCTGACGAATATAACTAGATATAGAGAACGCCTGACTCAATGTCTTCCTGCAGTGCTGGCCATGTATTACTTGGCCCCTTCTGTTTTCATCACATCACATCAACAACATCCACCTCATTTAATATTCATCCTATTTCAAATGTATTCTTATCGTTAAATGTTATTTGTATTCTGTCTGTACTCCTGGGGAATCCCCGGGAGTTTTTAAGTATTCCTACATGAGATCCGGGAAATCTTGTGGTTAGTCTTGAGCATTATTAATTTATTTATAGTTGACATATTTAAACGAAGTACTACTGAAATGAAGTTGCTCATGATAATGAAGATGTGACCACATGTTGATACGATCAGAGCTTGAAGTGAAATCATAATTAGAAAAATTAGATAAGAAACAGTTACAAGAGTGTATGAGGATAGCAAACAGTGAAAATGTTTAGAAAAAAATCGGCGTGTTGCTGTGTTATGGACACGGCCGTGTGTTGTACTTGAATACGTTAGTATAACGGGTCATATTTTCTGAATAAAATATTTTTATTTATGTATTTAGAATAAAAGAAAGGAAACTAATAATTATTGTGTTACAATATAACTTTATTAATAATAGGTCTGTGATAAGAAAAGTACGACACAAATGGCAAACAAGATACATCGAGATTTATGGTAAAGTTAAATCGATACAAGTATTATCTAACGTTGTTGGAGATGTTTCAATATAAGACAAATTGTACTCGCTGAGCACGAAGTCGGGCAATGTGCGGTTTTGTGGGACATCAACATTAAAATCTAATAACCAACTATCATAATTGGTGTATTAAGATCAGGCTCGTAATCGGATATAATTTTAGCGATGTTTTTGGAATATTTAAACGACGACCGTAACAAAAAGAGTTAAATTTCTGCTAACGCTTTGCCCGGGTGAATGTACCCACACCCGAGTACGAATTTGAAGATGCCATTGGCCTTTAAGTTTACTAGACAGACATCACCAGGTGTTGCGTCTTTCATTTCCGAACAAATTTCCGAAAAGTCAATGTTAACTCTATTATTATTAAAGCTATTGATGTTGCGATATATGGCGACTCCACCGGCTCTGCGACTTGATGATGATGATACCGCTACCGATGATGTAGTTGCAATTAGTCTATTCTTAGCGGTATTAAAATATAATTTCAGATCTAAGTTAGGGATATTCACTGGCATCGAATTTTCCATCCAAGTTTCGCTCATTGCCAAATAATCAGATCGGTTGATGATTGTATAAGTACAGATGTCTTCTGAGTGCACGACCAAGTTTTGTGCGTTAATTGTGATAATAAGTATAAACCAATTGCTGATCAGGAACACTAAAATTTTTGATATTTTTTTTATTCAAACACCTTATCATATTCAATGTCACTACTTTTAACTAATGTTTTAAATACAATCGGTAGATGTTGACGACAGCTATCGATTAAAACTTAAACGAACATCGTAGCTTCTCTGAGTCAAAAGTTATACTAATAGTAAACCTCACGGTTTTAAATCAATAATTATTTTTTCCTAAAAATCATATAATAATTATTTTATTTTATTTTAAATTTTTTTTTTTTTTTTTTTTCTCTTTCAGATTTTAATTCACACCTGTTATTAGGGTAACAATCAGTGAATGTGATAAAATTGAATACTACAGGCCTTGTATGGTGTGTGGGAGACTAGCACTCGATAGTACCTCCTCCTGGCATGGGTTAAAGAGATTTATTTGAGCAAATCTCTCATCCAGCTTCTTTTAAGCCTTCTGAGAGTATTTCCAGGTATGTCAGTCGTGGCCATGTCATTAATGAGTATGTTGTTATGTCCATGAAGTCTGTCATGAAATCGTCTATAAAGGTCATGTATATGTTCCTTTACTGTGGGTATTTCTAAATCAGTGTGAAATGTGTGGTTTGAAACGTACCAAGGTGATTTCGTGATTAGTCTGAGTAATTTTGATTGGAATATTTGTATTTTTTTTTGCAGTCCTGTATATTTGTGAGGAGTATGTCCATATGGGTTTAAGTAAGGAAGTGTATGTATTCAGTCGTTGTCGGAGTTTTAATGTCGACCGTTTATGAAGCATTGGATACAGAAGTTTTAATCTCTTGGTTAGACTGAGACGTTTTTTGTTTTACGTGTGGGCCCTAGATCATTCTTCTATCAAATGTAAGTCCTAAGAAATGAATTTCGTTTGTTTGTGGTATGGGTTGATTGTCGATGAAGGCAGGTGGGCAAGAGTCTTGTCTGAGTGTAAAGGTTATGTGCTGTGATTTGGTGTAGTTTAGTTTTATTTTCCATTGTTTGAACCAGTCTTGTAGTATTGTTAAGTGGTGTTGAAGAGTTAATCATTCCTGATTTATAAATAAAAATTTCAATTGATCTTTGATGTTTATTGATTTGATTAAAAAATATGATCACTCACTGAGTGATACGGTATTGCATAAAAAATAATGATTAAATTGCGATCAAAAACATATTGATCAGAAAATAAAAATCACCTTTTACACACAAATTGATTATGTTTGTTTACAAAATACTCAAAATACATCTTGGAGATGATTCAAAAAATTTAACTTTCTGATTTAGAAAGAAATTACTCAAAAATTATTATCATTGTTAATTGTAAAAATTTTGTTTAAAAATAATGATCAGACTTTGATTTTTATCACTTATGATCAAAAATAAAAATCGATCTTAATAAAAATCATCAAATGATTTAAAAATTTCAGATAAAAATCTTGATCGGATTTTATTTTTTTTAACTATCGATTTCAAACCCTGGTAAATCTCGATACTTATCAAAAAACTTCAAAATACATCTTGGAGATGATTCAAAAATTTAACTTTCTGATTTAGAAAGAAATTACTCAAAATTATTATCATTGTTAATTGTAAAAATTTTGTTTAAAAAATAATGATCAGACTTTGATTTTTATCACTTATGATCAAAAATAAAAATCGATCTTAATAAAAATCATCAAATGATTTTAAAAATTTCAGATAAAAATCTTGATCGGATTTTATTTTTTTTAACTATCGATTTCAAACCCTGGTAAATCTCGATACTTATCAAAAAACCTCAAAATACATCTTGGAGATGATTCAAAAAATTTAACTTTCTGATTTAGAAAGAAATTACTCAAAAATTATTATCATTGTTAATTGTAAAAATTTTGTTTAAAATAATGATCAGACTTTGATTTTTATCACTTATGATCAAAATAAAAATCGATCTTAATAAAAATCATCAAATGATTTTAAAAATTTCAGATAAAAATCTTGATCGGATTTTATTTTTTTTAACTATCGATTTCAAACCCTGGTAAATCTCGATACTTATCAAAAAACCTCAAAATACATCTTGGAGATGATTCAAAAAATTTAACTTTCTGATTTAGAAAGAAATTACTCAAAAATTATTATCATTGTTAATTGTAAAAATTTTGTTTAAAAATAATGATCAGACTTTGATTTTTATCACTTATGATCAAAAATAAAAATCGATCTTAATAAAAATCATCAAATGATTTTAAAAATTTCAGATAAAAATCTTGATCGGATTTTATTTTTTTTAACTATCGATTTCAAACCCTGGTAAATCTCGATACTTATCAAAAAACTTCAAAATACATCTTGGAGATGATTCAAAAAATTTAACTTTCTGATTTAGAAAGAAATTACTCAAAAATTATTATCATTGTTAATTGTAAAAATTTTGTTTAAAAATAATGATCAGACTTTGATTTTTATCACTTATGATCAAAAATAAAAATCGATCTTAATAAAAATCATCAAATGATTTTAAAAATTTCAGATAAAAATCTTGATCGGATTTTATTTTTTTTAACTATCGATTTCAAACCCTGGTAAATCTCGATACTTATCAAAAAACCTCAAAATACATCTTGGAGATGATTCAAAAAATTTAACTTTCTGATTTAGAAAGAAATTACTCAAAAATTATTATCATTGTTAATTGTAAAAATTTTGTTTAAAAATAATGATCAGACTTTGATTTTTATCACTTATGATCAAAAATAAAAATCGATCTTAATAAAAATCATCAAATGATTTTAAAAATTTCAGATAAAAATCTTGATCGGATTTTATTTTTTTTAACTATCGATTTCAAACCCTGGTAAATCTCGATACTTATCAAAAAACCTCAAAATACATCTTGGAGATGATTCAAAAAATTAACTTTCTGATTTAGAAAGAAATTACTCAAAATTATTATCATTGTTAATTGTAAAAATTTTGTTTAAAATAATGATCAGACTTTGATTTTTTATCACTTATGATCAAAAATAAAAATCGATCTTAATAAAAATCATCAAATGATTTAAAAATTTCAGATAAAAATCTTGATCGGATTTTATTTTTTTTAACTATCGATTTCAAACCCTGGTAAATCTCGATACTTATCAAAAAACTTCAAAATACATCTTGGAGATGATTCAAAAAATTTAACTTTCTGATTTAGAAAGAAATTACTCAAAAATTATTATCATTGTTAATTGTAAAAATTTGTTTAAAAATAATGATCAGACTTTGATTTTTATCACTTATGATCAAAAATAAAAATCGATCTTAATAAAAATCATCAAATGATTTTAAAAATTTCAGATAAAAATCTTGATCGGATTTTATTTTTTTTAACTATCGATTTCAAACCCTGGTAAATCTCGATACTTATCAAAAAACCTCAAAATACATCTTGGAGATGATTCAAAAAATTTAACTTTCTGATTTAGAAAGAAATTACTCAAAAAATTATTATCATTGTTAATTGTAAAAATTTTGTTTAAAAATAATGATCAGACTTTGATTTTTATCACTTATGATCAAAAATAAAAATCGATCTTAATAAAAATCATCAAATGATTTTAAAAATTTCAGATAAAAATCTTGATCGGATTTTATTTTTTTTAACTATCGATTTCAAAACCCTGGTAAATCTCGATACTTATCAAAAAACCTCAAAATACATCTTGGAGATGATTCAAAAATTTAACTTTCTGATTTAGAAAGAATTACTCAAAAATTATTATCATTGTTAATTGTAAAAATTTTGTTTAAAAATAATGATCAGACTTTGATTTTTATCACTTATGATCAAAATAAAAATCGATCTTAATAAAATCATCAAATGATTTTAAAAATTTCAGATAAAAATCTTGATCGGATTTTATTTTTTTTAACTATCGATTTCAAACCCTGGTAAATCTCGATACTTATCAAAAAACCTCAAAATACATCTTGGAGATGATTCAAAAAATTTAACTTTCTGATTTAGAAAGAAATTACTCAAAAATTATTATCATTGTTAATTGTAAAAATTTTGTTTAAAAATAATGATCAGACTTTGATTTTTATCACTTATGATCAAAAATAAAAATCGATCTTAATAAAAATCATCAAATGATTTTAAAAATTTCAGATAAAAATCTTGATCGGATTTTATTTTTTTTAACTATCGATTTCAAACCCTGGTAAATCTCGATACTTATCAAAAAACCTCAAAATACATCTTGGAGATGATTCAAAAATTTAACTTTCTGATTTAGAAAGAAATTACTCAAAAATTATTATCATTGTTAATTGTAAAAATTTTGTTTAAAAATAATGATCAGACTTTGATTTTTATCACTTATGATCAAAAATAAAAATCGATCTTAATAAAAATCATCAAATGATTTTAAAAATTTCAGATAAAAATCTTGATCGGATTTTATTTTTTTTAACTATCGATTTCAAACCCTGGTAAATCTCGATACTTATCAAAAAAACTTCAAAATACATCTTGGAGATGATTCAAAAAATTTAACTTTCTGATTTAGAAAGAAATTACTCAAAAATTATTATCATTGTTAATTGTAAAAATTTTGTTTAAAAATAATGATCAGACTTTGATTTTTATCACTTATGATCAAAAATAAAAATCGATCTTAATAAAAATCATCAAAAGATTTTAAAAATTTCAGATAAAAATCTTGATCGGATTTTATTTTTTTTAACTATCGATTTCAAACCCTGGTAAATCTCGATACTTATCAAAAAACCTCAAAATACATCTTGGAGATGATTCAAAAAATTTAACTTTCTGATTTAGAAAGAAATTACTCAAAAATTATTATCATTGTTAATTGTAAAAATTTTGTTTAAAAATAATGATCAGACTTTGATTTTTATCACTTATGATCAAAAATAAAAATCGATCTTAATAAAAATCATCAAATGATTTTAAAAATTTCAGATAAAAATCTGATCGGATTTTATTTTTTTTAACTATCGATTTCAAACCCTGGTAAATCTCGATACTTATCAAAAAACCTCAAAATACATCTTGGAGATGATTCAAAAAATTTAACTTTCTGATTTAGAAAGAAATTACTCAAAAATTATTATCATTGTTAATTGTAAAAAATTTTGTTTAAAAATAATGATCAGACTTTGATTTTTATCACTTATGATCAAAAATAAAAATCGATCTTAATAAAAATCATCAAATGATTTTAAAAATTTCAGATAAAAATCTTGATCGGATTTTATTTTTTTTAACTATCGATTTCAAACCCTGGTAAATCTCGATACTTATCAAAAAACTTCAAAATACATCTTGGAGATGATTCAAAAAATTTAACTTTCTGATTTAGAAAGAAATTACTCAAAAATTATTATCATTGTTAATTGTAAAAATTTTGTTTAAAAATAATGATCAGACTTTGATTTTTATCACTTATGATCAAAAATAAAAATCGATCTTAATAAAAATCATCAAATGATTTTAAAAATTTCAGATAAAAATCTTGATCGGATTTTATTTTTTTTAACTATCGATTTCAAACCCTGGTAAATCTCGATACTTATCAAAAAACCTCAAAATACATCTTGGAGATGATTCAAAAAATTTAACTTTCTGATTTAGAAAGAAATTACTCAAAAATTATTATCATTGTTAATTGTAAAAATTTTGTTTAAAAATAATGATCAGACTTTGATTTTTATCACTTATGATCAAAAATAAAAATCGATCTTAATAAAAATCATCAAATGATTTTAAAAATTTCAGATAAAAATCTTGATCGGATTTTATTTTTTTTAACTATCGATTTCAAACCCTGGTAAATCTCGATACTTATCAAAAAACCTCAAAATACATCTTGGAGATGATTCAAAAAATTTAACTTTCTGATTTAGAAAGAAATTACTCAAAAATTATTATCATTGTTAATTGTAAAAATTTTGTTTAAAAATAATGATCAGACTTTGATTTTTATCACTTATGATCAAAAATAAAAATCGATCTTAATAAAAATCATCAAATGATTTTAAAAATTTCAGATAAAAATCTTGATCGGATTTTATTTTTTTTAACTATCGATTTCAAACCCTGGTAAATCTCGATACTTATCAAAAAACTTCAAAATACATCTTGGAGATGATTCAAAAATTTAACTTTCTGATTTAGAAAGAAATTACTCAAAAATTATTATCATTGTTAATTGTAAAAATTTTGTTTAAAAATAATGATCAGACTTTGATTTTTATCACTTATGATCAAAAATAAAAATCGATCTTAATAAAAATCATCAAATGATTTTAAAAATTTCAGATAAAAATCTTGATCGGATTTTATTTTTTTTAACTATCGATTTCAAACCCTGGTAAATCTCGATACTTATCAAAAAACCTCAAAATACATCTTGGAGATGATTCAAAAAATTTAACTTTCTGATTTAGAAAGAAATTACTCAAAAATTATTATCATTGTTAATTGTAAAAATTTTGTTTAAAAATAATGATCAGACTTTGATTTTTATCACTTATGATCAAAAATAAAAATCGATCTTAATAAAAATCATCAAATGATTTTAAAAATTTCAGATAAAAATCTTGATCGGATTTTATTTTTTTTAACTATCGATTTCAAACCCTGGTAAATCTCGATACTTATCAAAAAACCTCAAAATACATCTTGGAGATGATTCAAAAAATTTAACTTTCTGATTTAGAAAGAAATTACTCAAAAATTATTATCATTGTTAATTGTAAAAATTTTGTTTAAAAATAATGATCAGACTTTGATTTTTATCACTTATGATCAAAAATAAAAATCGATCTTAATAAAAATCATCAAATGATTTTAAAAATTTCAGATAAAAATCTTGATCGGATTTTATTTTTTTTAACTATCGATTTCAAACCCTGGTAAATCTCGATACTTATCAAAAAACTTCAAAATACATCTTGGAGATGATTCAAAAAATTTAACTTTCTGATTTAGAAAGAAATTACTCAAAAAATTATTATCATTGTTAATTGTAAAAATTTGTTTAAAAATAATGATCAGACTTTGATTTTTATCACTTATGATCAAAAATAAAAATCGATCTTAATAAAAATCATCAAATGATTTTAAAAATTTCAGATAAAAATCTTGATCGGATTTTATTTTTTTTAAACTATCGATTTCAAACCCTGGTAAATCTCGATACTTATCAAAAAAACCTCAAAATACATCTTGGAGATGATTCAAAAAATTTAACTTTCTGATTTAGAAAGAAATTACTCAAAAATTATTATCATTGTTAATTGTAAAAATTTTGTTTAAAAATAATGATCAGACTTTGATTTTTATCACTTATGATCAAAAATAAAAATCGATCTTAATAAAAATCATCAAATGATTTTAAAAAATTTCAGATAAAAATCTTGATCGGATTTTATTTTTTTTTAACTATCGATTTCAAACCCTGGTAAATCTCGATACTTATCAAAAAAACTTCAAAATACATCTTGGAGATGATTCAAAAAATTTAACTTTCTGATTTAGAAAGAAATTACTCAAAAATTATTATCATTGTTAATTGTAAAAATTTTGTTTAAAAATAATGATCAGACTTTGATTTTTATCACTTATGATCAAAAATAAAAATCGATCTTAATAAAAATCATCAAATGATTTTAAAAATTTCAGATAAAAATCTTGATCGGATTTTATTTTTTTTAACTATCGATTTCAAACCCTGGTAAATCTCGATACTTATCAAAAAACCTCAAAATACATCTTGGAGATGATTCAAAAAATTTAACTTTCTGATTTAGAAAGAAATTACTCAAAAATTATTATCATTGTTAATTGTAAAAATTTTGTTTAAAAATAATGATCAGACTTTGATTTTTATCACTTATGATCAAAAATAAAAATCGATCTTAATAAAAATCATCAAATGATTTTAAAAATTTCAGATAAAAATCTTGATCGGATTTTATTTTTTTTAACTATCGATTTCAAACCCTGGTAAATCTCGATACTTATCAAAAAACCTCAAAATACATCTTGGAGATGATTCAAAAAATTTAACTTTCTGATTTAGAAAGAAATTACTCAAAAATTATTATCATTGTTAATTGTAAAAATTTTGTTTAAAAATAATGATCAGACTTTGATTTTTATCACTTATGATCAAAAATAAAAATCGATCTTAATAAAAATCATCAAATGATTTTAAAAATTTCAGATAAAATCTTGATCGGATTTTATTTTTTTTAACTATCGATTTCAAACCCTGGTAAATCTCGATACTTATCAAAAAACTTCAAAATACATCTTGGAGATGATTCAAAAAATTTAACTTTCTGATTTAGAAAGAAATTACTCAAAAATTATTATCATTGTTAATTGTAAAAATTTGTTTAAAATAATGATCAGACTTTGATTTTTATCACTTATGATCAAAAATAAAAATCGATCTTAATAAAAAATCATCAAATGATTTTAAAAATTTCAGATAAAAATCTTGATCGGATTTTATTTTTTTTAACTATCGATTTCAAACCCTGGTAAATCTCGATACTTATCAAAAAACCTCAAAATACATCTTGGAGATGATTCAAAAAATTTAACTTTCTGATTTAGAAAGAAATTACTCAAAAATTATTATCATTGTTAATTGTAAAAATTTTGTTTAAAAATAATGATCAGACTTTGATTTTTATCACTTATGATCAAAAATAAAAATCGATCTTAATAAAAATCATCAAATGATTTTAAAAATTTCAGATAAAAATCTTGATCGGATTTTATTTTTTTTAACTATCGATTTCAAACCCTGGTAAATCTCGATACTTATCAAAAAACCTCAAAATACATCTTGGAGATGATTCAAAAAATTTAACTTTCTTATTTAGAAAGAAATTACTCAAAAATTATTATCATTGTTAATTGTAAAAATTTTGTTTAAAAATAATGATCAGACTTTGATTTTTATCACTTATGATCAAAAATAAAAATCGATCTTAATAAAAATCATCAAATGATTTTAAAAATTTCAGATAAAAATCTTGATCGGATTTTATTTTTTTTAACTATCGATTTCAAACCCTGGTAAATCTCGATACTTATCAAAAACCTCAAAATACATCTTGGAGATGATTCAAAAAATTTAACTTTCTGATTTAGAAAGAAATTACTCAAAAATTATTATCATTGTTAATTGTAAAAATTTTGTTTAAAAATAATGATCAGACTTTGATTTTTATCACTTATGATCAAAAATAAAAATCGATCTTAATAAAAATCATCAAATGATTTTAAAAATTTCAGATAAAAAATCTTGATCGGATTTTATTTTTTTTTTAACTATCGATTTCAAACCCTGGTAAATCTCGATACTTATCAAAAAACTTCAAAATACATCTTGGAGATGATTCAAAAAATTTAACTTTCTGATTTAGAAAGAAATTACTCAAAAATTATTATCATTGTTAATTGTAAAAATTTTGTTTAAAAATAATGATCAGACTTTGATTTTTATCACTTATGATCAAAAATAAAAATCGATCTTAATAAAAATCATCAAATGATTTTAAAAATTTCAGATAAAAATCTTGATCGGATTTTATTTTTTTTAACTATCGATTTCAAACCCTGGTAAATCTCGATACTTATCAAAAAACCTCAAAATACATCTTGGAGATGATTCAAAAAATTTAACTTTCTGATTTAGAAAGAAATTACTCAAAAATTATTATCATTGTTAATTGTAAAAATTTTGTTTAAAAATAATGATCAGACTTTGATTTTTATCACTTATGATCAAAAATAAAAATCGATCTTAATAAAAATCATCAAATGATTTTAAAAATTTCAGATAAAAATCTTGATCGGATTTTATTTTTTTTAACTATCGATTTCAAACCCTGGTAAATCTCGATACTTATCAAAAAACCTCAAAATACATCTTGGAGATGATTCAAAAAAAAATTTAACTTTCTGATTTAGAAGAAATTACTCAAAAATTATTATCATTGTTAATTGTAAAAATTTTGTTTAAAAATAATGATCAGACTTTGATTTTTATCACTTATGATCAAAAATAAAAATCGATCTTAATAAAAATCATCAAATGATTTTAAAAATTTCAGATAAAAATCTTGATCGGATTTTATTTTTTTTAACTATCGATTTCAAACCCTGGTAAATCTCGATACTTATCAAAAAACTTCAAAATACATCTTGGAGATGATTCAAAAAATTTAACTTTCTGATTTAGAAAGGAAATTACTCAAAAATTATTATCATTGTTAATTGTAAAAATTTTGTTTAAAAATAATGATCAGACTTTGATTTTTATCACTTATGATCAAAAATAAAAATCGATCTTAATAAAAATCATCAAATGATTTTAAAAATTTCAGATAAAAATCTTGATCGGATTTTATTTTTTTTAACTATCGATTTCAAACCCTGGTAAATCTCGATACTTATCAAAAAACCTCAAAATACATCTTGGAGATGATTCAAAAAATTTAACTTTCTGATTTAGAAAGAAATTACTCAAAAATTATTATCATTGTTAATTGTAAAAATTTTGTTTAAAATAATGATCAGACTTTGATTTTATCACTTATGATCAAAAATAAAAAAATCGATCTTAATAAAAATCATCAAATGATTTTAAAAATTTCAGATAAAAATCTTGATCGGATTTTATTTTTTTTAACTATCGATTTTCAAACCCTGGTAAATCTCGATACTTATCAAAAAACCTCAAAATGTACGTTCCCGGGACTCGGCCATATGGTGTTTTATTATTACCATTCGATTGCTCTTGGGAAGCCCTTTCCAACCGTATACGATCTCTGTATTTGGTTTTGGCTTTTCGACGCGTATAGGCCGACTTTATATATTTTTGTTATATTTTTTTTATTCTAACACTTTATTATATTCACTGTCACAACTTTAAAGTAATGTTTTATAAACAATCGATAGATGTTGACGACAGCTGACGATTAAAACTTAAACGAACATCGTAGCTTCTCCGAGTCAAAAGTTATACTAATTGCAAATCTTGATACGCAAAAAAATAACCTCAAAATTGCGGCGCTTCTCCCTCAACCACTCGCGATGCCTCACTGTTCTCGCTTATCGTAATGAATTCTTTGATCCTTTAGATATCCGGTGTTATAATTTAATTTTGGACGTAGATGATAGATTCGAAACGCCAGACTGTATCCCCCGATTTTGTTATCATTAGGTTTTTTGGATTGCCCCCATATGGTAGCAAGTTTAAAGACGTATTCACGTAAAAGATCAGAACCAGAAGATCAAAGATGGTATGGATTAAAAGACTGGGATGAAGAGGACATAAGAAAGTAATGGAGGTTATACTATACCATTAAAATGTTTTTATATATGTTACTAATTTGTATGTAATTTAATTTGTATGTCCTTAAAAACCGTTAAAACAGCAATCCTTAAGGACGAAAAAGCTAATTCTAATTGTGGATGGAGAGAGTGGCCAAGGATGTCCTTCGGCCTCGAAAAAACGTCAGATCCTGGCAGATCTGTAAAACAGTGTCCTTAAAAACCGTTAAAACAGCAATCCTTAAGGACGAAAAAGCTAATTCTAATTGTGGATGGAGAGAGTGGCCAAGGATGTCCTTCGGCCTCAAAAAATCGTCAGATCCTGGCAGATCTGTAAAACAGTGTCCTTAAAATAATGTTATGAGGACACTGTTTTACAGATCTGCCAGGATCTTACTATTTTTTGAGGCCGAAGGACATCTTTGGCCACTCTCTCCATTCACAATTAGAATTATCTTTTTCGTCCTTAAGGATAATATGTTTTTAACAGTTTTTTAAGTTATCCGAAGGATAACTTCCGCCATTGTTGTCCTCCAGGATACTGTTTTAAAATATTTAACGGTTTTAAGACGGCGGACTTCCGCCATTGTTGTCCGCCATTTTTTTTTGAAATATTAGACTATTTAACGGTTTTAAGATGGCGGACCTTAAAAGGACACTTTTTTAAAAATATTTAACGATTTAACTGTTTTAAGATGGCGAAAGGATATTAATTCGTTGAAATATCCTTTATTAGATAAATATCCTTCGGATATATTTGATATATATATATTTGAATATTCATGTATATATGTGTGTATGTATGTAGTATGTGTGAATGCAGGTATATAGTATGTGTGATGAGGTATATATGAGTATGTATGTATATAAAAATATTTAAAAATGTATAGTTTTTTGTTTAGTTTTTTTCTTTTCACGAAAAGGCCTTGGAGACCACGCGAATATCAATTTTCGGCTCCTCTCTTGTTTTTTCTTTCCTTCCATTTTTCTTTCATTATTTCAGCGTGTCTTTTTTTTCTTTCTTCTGTCCACGCCACTCCCTTTTTTGAACTTCTCCTGCCCACAACAACCTTTAATTCCTTAAGTCTGTTTCTATATCTTTCTCTGTCCTGACAGTCCTGGTCCGTTATACCTAACTTTCCGTTTCTTCTTTCATCTGTTTTATATATCCTCCTGAGCTTTTATATCCACGGATTTTCTGAAATATTTGTTTATTTAGTCTTTGCGGGACCATTCTTATCATATGTCCATAGAATTTCAGTCTTGTGACCCGGATTTCCGTTTCTATGTCCTTTGTATCTTTATAGATTTCCCGGTTGGGTCTAAGCCTGTATCCTTCTTGAGTCTTTTTGGAGCCATAGATCCTTCTCAGAATTCTCTGTTCAATCTTTAGTAGTTCTTCCAGACTAGGAATGCAAGTGGTTTCTGTCCCGTATAAAATCACAGGTTTAACGACTGTGTTATTTTTTGTGGACTTATTTTTGCTTTTGTGGACAGGGTTTTTTTGTTTATTTTATTAATAGGATATATATTTTTTCTTTTTATTCTTTGAAATTGTTTGTTTGTTTTTTTTTTGTTCATTTTTCTTTCATTATAAATTATGATTACATCACACATATTCAAGTTGTTTAATATTATTCTATTTTATGATTGAGACTGGTTTATTTTTTCTTGCTACAGCATGTTATTTTTTGAATCGTAAAAAAAGAAAAGAAGAGAACAAAAAAATGTCTTGAGTCTTCAGCTGGTTTTATCGGGTCATTTAAATTTTTAAATAGCACGTGAAATGTTAAATGTAGAAATAATAAATGAAGAAAAAATTCCATAAAACAATTCATAGGGGACTCAACGAGGGTCTCAGCGCGCTCGTAACCAGAAGGTCGTGGATTCGAATCACACCTGGGCGGGTAAAAATTTATTTCGTGGCGAATCCACGAAATGATTCTTGACCTTCCCACCCTGGCCAGTATAGGACTTCAAGTCTTGGGCCCAAAAAAAACAATTCGTATTGGTGGATAACATGTCACTTCGATCCGATTTTTTTTTTTATTTAAAGACGTTTCAAATGTTAAATAGTCATCATCAATTTTAATAACACTAAAAAAAAATTCAAAGCATCAGCAATTTTATATACAAATTTTAAATACTAACAATAAAAATTAAAAATCATTTTTCTACACAATAATGCCACTACATATCGTCCGCGCCCGATGAAGGAAAAATGATCTGAACTGAAAGGAGAAAACTTATTATCTCATCCTCTTTATATTCAAGATATCGCACCATCATATTATCCTTGATAACTAAACAAACATAAAGATGGGATGTGAAGAGTTTATGGGGTAAGAAATCAAAAATAATAATTTTTTTTTTTTGTGTTTACAAGGTTTATTTATTTATTTATTTATTTTTAGATTACTAAACAACTTCAATGTGACAAAAAAAAAAATGACAGATACAGATAAAGCTAAATATAGGGATTGCATACGTAATTATAGGTCGTAATTAAGTAATTATATAATTAGATAATGAAAACTAATCGATTCCTCCCACTTCTTTGGTAGACAGACGATAGGGATCGAAAGATGGCGAAGCGAAAGGATTATACTCGCTAACATTTCCTTATTGGCCAAGGATGGCAGTAAATTGAGGATTTAAAATTAAACATCAAGAGGTCTGACGAAGCCACTCTTCACCGTAGCTTCCTTATTGCGCCAGTGGTCAAATCAAGACATCAGTGTACGTTCCCTTTAGTAGAATTATATACCAATATGGCGGAGAGAGGTTATATTTCCTTTATTTACTAACTAGCTGAAAGTACCCTGCTCCGCTACGGTTTAATATCATTAGAATTAAGGACTTAAGTTGTCTTTTTGATTGATTTAAGTTATCAATAAAAGCTAAGCTTAAAGTTGATAATTATTATTACTTAAATAAACCTAAAGAACTCCATTATTAAAATAATTTCAATAAGTAAATTTGACAATTTGCAAAAGTTTATTTTATATTATTTTGATAGTCCTCCAGTGAAGCTTCGAGGCAACACTACCATCTTACCCAGCTCTGATACCAGACCATCAGCTTTTCTTATGGCATAAGTGAATATAGTCTCAACTTCTCAACTTCTTCGATTTTTTCGAATAAAGTTTAGTCTTTCTGTTTCTATTTTTGCGTACATATCAAGCATAAATTGGTTGAGGGGATTAAAAAATTAAAGTAAATAAGGTTCTTCACCTCCTCGCTCCACTAACATTTAGGCATAAAAATCAACTGCAGGCACAGCTTTCTTAAGTGGTGTATTGGTGTTTGGGTCACGCTGAGGGATGTTAATACAGTACCCATCTTCTCCCATTTTCTCATACGCTTGATAGAACTTACTGATTCTTATGAGTTTACTAATTAAATGTTATTTTAAGAACATACGTACATATAAACCTTAAACATCAAAATTAATTTGAAATCGTTTTACGGAATTTTATTCTTCTTAAAACCTTCATAAAAAACTAAGGAGATATAGATTAATTTAGAACATATGTTTTATTGGTAATTGTTTAAAAACACCTGCACTAAAGTAGTATTTATAAAAAATAAATATTATTTTGATATTTTTGGGATATTTCTTGAACCCGCAACTTTGATTTAAATAAAAATTTACAAAAACCTTCCCGGGGATATACTTAATAACTTCCCAAATTTTCACGGCGATTGGATGTATGGTTTTTGAATCTATCGAGTACAGACAGACACACACACATTCATTTTTATATATATAGATTAGTCAAGCCAATAAACATACTGTAGAGTGCATGAAATATGCGATAATGTTTGACTTAATAGCTTCGTTGAGAGTAGTTAGAAGGTAAACATACTATTTTCGGGTTTTTCGATTATAACTCTAAAACGGAGGACTCTATAAAAATGTGTTTAAAGTCAAAATAAAAGCTAATTAAATTTCCTATAAAATTAATTCTAAACATATCTGTCGAACTTCCAACGGTTTTCAAGATATATGTTATTGAAAATCTATATTTCCGAAAAACGATAATTTTTACATCTCTTTTTGTCAAAAATTTACTTTAGTGCCTTACACGATCGTTTCTCAGAAAAAATGTCAAAATCAATTTTGTAGAGCATTAAATTAAATTTAATGTCATATATATTATTCTGGGACTTTAAGCAAATGTTTGACAAAAATTGTGATATATATAATATTTTTGTTTCGAAAATTATCGATTTTTAATTACTCATATCACGGAAACTGTTGAAAGTTCGACAAATGTATATAGAACAAATGTTATAAGAAATTTAATAAGCTTTAATTTTGATCTGTAACATATTTTTCTAAAGTCTACCGTTTTCGAGATATAATCGAAAACCCAAAAATGGGACCTTCTCCCCTCCCCCGCCGTTAGCTCGCACCCCAGGGGCAGGGACTTTTAATATGTTCATCTTCTAACTAAGGTATGAAGTCAAAAATATCCACATAATCCATGGACTCTACAATATGTTGATTGACTGAATTAATAATAGTGTAGTTTTAAATTGTATTTATATTTTAGCTATTGATTTTTAATCTATAGATGGGGTCATATTTTAAGGAAAAGTATAGAGATATATTCAGAGGTCCTTCTTACGTAAATCCTTATTATAAATTATAAAATAATAATTATCCTTTTATATATGTGTTAAGGTATGTAAGACAGAACTTGAGGATCGGATCGAGGAGAGGCAGGAAGAGATGAAAGTGGGTTTGATGACCGTCCTTGACCGCGGGCGGAGGTCACTGGAACAAAAGGGGAAAGTCTTGGCTCCCCTCTCTCTGTTATATCATACCATCTTATCTTCTCTCTTCCTCTGTCTTCTTCTTCTTCTTGGAGTTCTTGGGAGATCGAGGAACTATTAGAAAACAAAATCGCTGTAGAGATTACTACCAGCAGATAATATCAACAGCATTTTTAATAATAATAATAGTAATAACTGATATTTTTTCAAGATATTTTTTTATTTATTTTTCTGTCGAATGAGCCTACTATGGACACCGTAGATTAACCAAAATGGTTTTAAGCTAAGTGAGTTGGGATTGGTCAGGTTATTGAGAGACCTCTTCTTAGCCGATATTTCCTCAATTTTCTGACTTTTTAGTTGCTTAGCTGCTTCTGATCTCTTTGGTCTCTGCCCTATCTTAAGTTTTATATTGTCTTCATCAACATTTTTCGATAAGCTTGCAGGTCAATCTTGACGCGTTCATTCTCTCAAGGTGTCCGCAGAATTGGAAGCGTCTCTTGATGATGCTGTCCATAAGAGGTAAGGGTATAGATCATCGTTGGGCCTGTGGTACCTTTCTCCATTTATGATCCTTGGCCTCTAAGATCTTCCTCAAGATAGTTCTTTCCTTGACCTCTAGTTTTTATCTTCCTTGATAGTTAGAGATTCAGCAGCATATAGGACTTCGGGTCTGATTACAACGTTATAATGCCTGAATTTCGCATTGATAGAAACAAATTTCTTCTGGTAAACATTTCTGCATTAATTTATGCAATATCCAGTTCCCAAATCCTTTCCTCAAATGCTTTGTTGTTCTTGAGGTTTTCCCTGATCTATTCCACCAAATATTTGAACTTTCTGACTTTACGAATCCTGTTGCATAGAAGGTATTCTGGTGCAGATTTGTCATTTATCATGAACACTGTTTCCTCGTAAGACAACTGAAGGCCACGTTAATCCTGATTGCAGACTTTCAGTAAATTCGATAACAATCAGAACACTAATAATTTAAACATAGTTACTTTGAATTTATATATTTCAATATTATCTTTAATTGTAGATTGAAAGTATATATTCTCCACTAATCCCTGTTGAACAGATCCGCTACCTAGGACTCCACTTGGACAAACATCTTACTTGAAATCCACTTACAATACTAAAAAGATAAGAAACTGCCCGTCGTTAGAGATTACTTCAACATTTACTAGACAAACATTCAAAGCTCCCAATTAATTACAAAAGACTCATATACATGACTGCGATCAGACCTATTTGGACGTATGAGTTGAGCTCTGGGGCTCCAACAAACCATCCTATTCATCTCGTATCCAATTCTTACAATCCAAAATCCTTCAAAAAATTCTCAATGTTCCTTAATTTGTCACCAATAAACTTATCCATAAAGATTTCAATGTTCGATATGTTGCTGATTTAGCCAAACCAGATATCTATCCTTTCATAGTAAGCTCCATAACACTCAAATTCATTAGTTTCTCAACTTGCTTCCTTCTCCATTCCTGATAATCCTCTGAGGCGTTTGTAAAGAAGATGGCCTAGAGACCTTCTAGTGTAGAATTTTTAATAAAGTGCTACTGATGAATAGTTCTTTTCAAGTTTTGACATGTTATTATAATTGCTATCGATACATTTACTCGATGTATATATTTTGTACAGTTGTAAATTTCAATAAATGGGTTAAAAAAACAAAACAATGTTCATGTAAGACCATTTTTTTTAAATATTTTAAATCCACTGTTTCTCCTGGATTTAATTCATATATATATGTATATATTATATATATATATAGATATATATATATATATATGAAAATGAAAATGCTGAAACCTTGGCAAAAGAGGCAGCCAAAAGTCAACTATTTCTGTCATATAAGAAAACACCATTTTCATTTCTTAAATATGACATTAAACAAAACATAATATAAATCTGAAAAATCCCCAAGCCTGCATAAATTCATTCCAAAAATAACAAAAAATAATTTCAACATGCTCAAATCCACACATTACAAACTGGCACAGGTCTTAACAGAACATGGACAAACTAAAGCATATCTAGAAAGGTTTAATTTAATAAATAGTAACACATGCACTTATGAAGGACAAGAACATACATTTAAACATATAATTAACGACTGCTTATTATATGACAGGCAAAGATCCAAACTAATTATGACTCTGTTTTTCAAAGGTGAAAATTGGCCTGTGGCAGAATATGACTTGTACAACAAATACAGAGCTGAATTTACAAAATTTATCTATAATTTGGACTTTGACCAACTGACCAAGGACTGAGAAGGTGGAAGGACATCTTATTAAAAGTCCTTTAAGAATTTAAAATCAGCCATGGACCATATTTTTTATTTCTAATTTTCATAATCAATTTTTAATGTTTTATTTGTTTCTTTTATATTCTAAAAAAAAAATGTTATATGTTTTTATATACAATTCTCTGAATTATTTTCAACAGGAACTAATATTATTGTAAAAGTTTCAGGTTAGTTTTATAGTTTGGCTATGTAATTAAACTGAACAAAACGTTTTCTGAATTTTTAATGGTTTAAGGTACGCAGTGCCATCATGGTTCACATTTGTATGGAACGTACTAACCTAAATAAACGGTCCAGCCGACTTTTTTCAAAGGGGGAATTTGAAAAGGAGCTGCTAAAAACAAAAGAAGTTTTCTGAGGCCTTTGATCAAAAAAGTGTGTAGCTTCCCAAGGGGAGTACTTCGAAGGAGACAAATTTGATATAACCTGTATATAATATGTATATATCCTATATATATTTTATATATAAAAGTATAAATAATATGATATATACATATATAATTCCACTATATAGGGAGATAATTGCTTCGATGCGGTGCGTAGCCGAACTAACTCGGAGGCTTTGGTCACGGTTTCACCAGAGGAAGAATCAGGCTAAAAACAACTGTTGATGCCTCTACAATGAGAACACACTTCAAAAAATTTGTATTGGCCCATTTTAGAGAATATTGATCACATTGATTGTGAATTGGTTCTAAAATTATTAGGATACCTAGCATGCCCCTTCGCGACTTCACCCGCTCTCATAAGTAAAGTACTTACAATTAGATAATTTTAACTAATTGATTATTCGGTACAGTTTATTTAATAAATCAGAAACATCTGAATAAATTTTAAAAAATCAAAACATTGACCAAACTCACTATCTAACTTACTTCTTTATTTACATTTATAGCAAGACTAAAGCGACAAGAAACTGCTCGTCGTTACAGACTACTTCAACATTTACTAGACAAATGTTCAAAGCTCCCAATTAATTACAAAATACTCAAATACATGACTGTTATTAGACCTATTTGGACGTACGGAGTTGAGCTTTGGGGCTCTACAAAACCATCCAATTCATCTCGTATCCAATCCTTACAATCCAAAATCCTTCGAAAAATCCCCCATGCTCCTTACTTTGTCACCAATAAACTTATCCATAAAGATCTTAATGTCCCATATGTTGCTGATTTAGCTCAGACCAGATACCTATCCTTCCATAGTAAGCTCCATAACCACTCCAATCCACTAGTCTCCCAACTTACTTCCTACACTATTCCCGATAATCCTCCGAGGCTTCTAAAAAGATGGTCCAGAGACCTTCTGGTGTAGAATTTTATTGAAGTGCTACTGATTAGTAGTTCTTTTCAAGTTTTGGCATGTTATTTGTTAACAACACATTTACTAGATGTATAATACATGTGTACAGTTGTAAATTTCAATAAATTGATTTAAAACTAAAAAAAAACAAAAAAAAACATTTGTATCTGCTGCAAATGAATTGAAAATTTAGAGTCTGCCCCCGCAAGATGATCTCTTATATATTTTTAGTTGTTCAATGATGTTCTAAATACGTGGAATTTAAACATGCTTTTATTTGATCTCTTTTAGAACCATTTGGAATCACGATTAATGTCCACTTAAATCTCCGCCAAAACTGAAGGTTATGCCGCCAACTAACTTATTGTTTGAGGATATCGTTTTGAACACTGTTATTTACGGAAGAAGAGGACAAATCAAATTATCCGCGAGGACCATGAATCATATTTTTACACAAAATATCAAGAAGCATGGGATAGACATTTTGATCTGGCGATAATTTTTAATTTGGATGAAATAATTTTATCACTTTCATTTTTTTTTTTTTTTAATTTCTAACCGTAAAAGTATAGGCCAATGTGGCAAGCCTCGTTTCTGCCAATCAATATTTTACATTTATCTTATTATTATTGTTAAATTTATTATTGGAAACCTTCCTAGAACAATGGAGATGTTTTAGTTAAAATATGGTACACTTGGGTATAATAGTTTTACCATTGCAAACTCGGTTGCAGAATGGCGTTACCCACATATCATTCCAGATTTAAACTTATATACCATAGATTTACAGCTTTTTTAATAACAATTTCATTGAATTAATATAGTAATAATTAATAATTATTATTATCAATATAGCTGTATATAACACGGTACCTTTGTAACTTCTTTTGAATGGTGTTCGCCACCTATCGGTCAATTTTCAAACTTCACCTTGCACCTCATATTTATCGCTTTTTTAAATAAAAATTTAATTGAAAATCTGTAAATTTTATTATTGCTTAACCTTACTTGGAATATGAATATGATGTAGTTAAAATTTGGTAGAGATTAGTTCAGTGGTTTTGGCGGTAAGTGATCACAAACGAAAAATTGCTTATTCTTTTATATAAGAATATAGATATATAGTCGTGGGAATTTTGAAGAAACGCTTACGTAAGAAAACTTCAATATTGGTATTTAAAAAATTTCTCGTTTGTCGGCGTGGAACAATGAACACCGTATCCTATACAGCTAGCAGCTATTGCACAGAAAGGTTTACATAAGATGGCTAGTGCAATAGTACATCTTCGAGGGGGGAAGAGTCTCTGGACAGATTTCTCCAGGCCACTCCCTTCCTGGAACGGGGTGAAGGACGACCGGACACTGCCCACATCGGATAGGGAACATTCAGTAGGAGGGTGGTATCGATATAGGAAGGAGGTATCGATACAGGAAGGCGGTATTTTGATCTTCGATGTAACGGGAGTAAGAAACAGTGAGTACTGAAATGTTCCTAGTGACCTTCAGGGACAATCTTACCAGCTGAGTTCTCAAGAGGAAACACAATTAACGCTTTTATGTTTTCATTAAATCTTCTCTCATGTTTAGATTTGACAAATTATTATTATTATTTTTTTTTTTTTAATGGATATCATCATTTATTAATCCTCTTGTAAATAAAAATGTTTGTTTACCTCAATACAATGTCATATCTTTGTACCAAGTGCTATGTTGCTATTGGGGTTTATGGGAAATACTGTGCTGCTATCTGAATAGAACCCCATTTATTAATATTTTATTGATTACCTTTATTGGTTTCTAATCTAATAGGTGCAAACCAATTCAGTATTACTTTAGTCGCATTTAAGGAAAGAGAATAATTGTGATGAATATTAACTATATTTTACTAGAACCACTATGTATATACATGAAACTATAGGATGGTTTTATAAATACTATATTCTAAGGTCAGCACACAATTTACAATTTATACACTTATTAAAGACTATTACACATCTTTGGTACTTATCAAAATGGAGTATGGGTCTTCAGTCGGCGTTTGGAGTCCGGTCATAATCAGGGCTTCCTGTCTCTCGGGGTTGGCGATCCAAGAGATCATCGCTGAGGACCTCCAGCATCTCCCCTCAGCCATATCACTTCCAACCGTCTCTCATCTCTTCGTCAACTCTCCGTCGATCAAACTCTTAACTATAGATATATATCTCTTCTTTTTTAGTCCTTTTTAGGCTCCAAAAGGCCGTTTTCAAGAAAAAACTGCGGAACTTTTATTCTCAACGGGTCTTTATGTTTTTCGGGGTGCTGAATCTGAAGTTTGCTACCACGGCATCCATCGGCTTCTTATTCAAAATCGCTAAAAACCGCCAAAAAGAACCGTTATTTTTATTTTTTTATCTATAACACGATAACGAAGCTTTTTCCGAACAAAGTCTTCGAATATTAATTGTAGCTGGAACTAGTACCTACATAAAGAAAAAAAGAAATCCGAAACCATTTTTCACGAAGTTACGTTATAGGGAAAAAATGGAGAAATTGGCCAACTTGCCGTCAGTCCCACAGCTCCGCGAAAACACGTTTGTCGTACTCTTTTGACTATAACTCTGAAACTATTTGTCCGATACAACATTCCTTTTTTTCATCTTAAAGCTGATTAAATTTACTATAAGAATATATAAATGAAGTTTTAATCGAACTTCGTAAAATGTACATGCCAGCCCGCTAATAAAAACATACTGTTGTAAAATCCAAATGTTTTTTGGCACATTTGTCGCTCTAACTCCTCAAATATTTGTTCGATACCAAATTATTTCTATCTTAAAGCTGATTAAATTCGCTATCGGATGCTATATATGTAAATTACATTAAATCCTGTTAACCACCCAAGCTAGCATGCTAAATGTGTATGTTTTGGCAAAATACGTAAATTATGACATGTTCAGTAGACTGGTGGGGGTATTTCACAGTGTTAATAAGTTACATATATAGGATCTAATAGTAAATTTAACCAGCTTTTAGATAAAAATAATAAATTTTGAGTTATAGTGAATAATATGCCAAAAAAACATGTATTTTACAAAAGTAAGTGATTTTCAGCGTGATAGCTTGTGTATTTCAAGAATTTTGATAACAATTTCATATATAGGATCTAATTGTAAATTTAACCACCTTTCAGATTGAAAAAAAAAAACATTTTGAATCGGACAAATACTTTCGGAGTTATAATATCCCATATAATATAATATCCCAGACGCCTAAAAACCCGTACTGTTGTTAAATCCATGGTTTTCGGCACATTTATCATTATAACTCCGAAAGAATTTGTCCGATTCAAAATGTTTTTTTTTTTTTTTTTTTTTTTAAATATGCTGCATATCAAAATTAAAGCTCATTAAATTTCCTATAAAATTAATTATGTACGTATTCGTAAAAATTCCAACTGTTTTCGAGATATACGTTATTAAAAATCGACAAGTTTAGAAATAAAAAAAATGTTTACCTCACTTTTTGTTAAACTTTTACTTCAAATACCAGAAACGTATATATGAAATTAAAATAAATGTAATGTTCTACAATTTTGATTCTGACTTTTTTTTCATAGAAACGATTGTGGAACGTAATAGAAGCAAAAGTTTGACAAAAAGTGAGGTGGCATTTGTTTTTTCCCAAAAATCGCCAATTTTCAATAACGTATATCTCGTAAGCGGTTAGAATTACGACAAATTTATATATAGTCAACTTTATAGGAAATTTAATTAGATTTTATGTTTATTCGAAACATATTTTTCTAGAGTCAACAGTTTTTTGATATATATTGAAAGACCAAAAAAATTTAACTTCTCTCCTCCCCCCCCCCCCGTTAGCTCACCCCTAAGGGGCGGGGACTTTTAGTATGTTCACCTTCTAACTATTCCTAACGAAGCTATGAAGTCAAAAATTATCGCATATTCCATGCAGTCTACAATGTGTTTATTGACTGGACTAAAGGCTGGTTTACACGCCAGTTTAAACTCTGAGTTCTCAAGAGGAAACACAATTAACGCTTTTATGTTTTCATTGAATCTTCTCTCAAGATAATAAAATGTATTATTTTTTAATTTTTTTGTTAAGGGATATCATCATTTATCAATCCTCTTCCAAACAAAAATAGGCGAATTTCATCATGTTTTGCCGCATTGTAGTACAGCACTCATAAATTATGTTTTATTAATAGAAAAGTAACCCTGAAATATTTGATCTATTGGCCACATATGCAGGGTGTTCAGCATAAGACTGCATTTACTTCGAGAGGCGATTCTAGTTTTACAGCATAAGACTGCATTTACTTCGAGAGGCGATTCTAGGCATCATTTACAACAAAAATTTCATATAAACTATAGCTCAATTCTCATCCATTTCATCCATTTTCCTCCGGATATTTTTAATTTTATGTTTTATCAAAAATTTTTTCAATTTTTATTGGGTGAATAATAAAAGATTAATTATCAATTTTTGACAAATAATTGTCTATATTTCCCAAACATTTTAACCTAGAGCGATTTCAATATGCTTATTAAAAAGAAGATTGAATTTCCTTTAAAAAAGACTTATGTTCTCTGGTGAACCATTTAAGGCCAGTTTTTGATGTAACTTCAAAATAGCAGCTTTAGTATCGTATTTAACTTATTAACATCCCTCAGCGTGATCCAAACATATGAAATAGAAAGTTTCTGATTCCGTTACAAAACTTTGACTGCATTTTTCTCAAAAATATTACATATGTTACAAACGTGCACTACTCGAAAAAAACTTCTACACACAAACATCTTTTGAATGGTATACCATGAATAGTGATAATTTTTCTAAAAAATAGCAGCGTGATACTATGAAATAGCAAGTTTCTGATTCCGTTACAAAACTTTGACTGCATTTTTCTCATCACTTACTCGAAAAAAACTAATTACAAAAAAATTGATACAGGGAGATGCAACATCGGCATTTTGGGAAATACTGAGAGAATGCTCAGAAATTTTAAATTGTTTTATTAATAGGAAAGTAATTTAATCACAATTATCTATTTATCTTATTCTAATATTTGAATTTTAAGATAGTTTAATTAAAATTTACACAATATACAATAATTGTTCAAAATGTCCTCCCTCTTCTCTCATACACAGCACCGATCTTCTTCTGACTGCATCTACTGCTAGGCGAACTTCATCATGATTTTGCCGCATTGTATTGCAGAACTCATAAATTAAGTTGTATTAATAGAACAGTAAAAATGAAATATTTGATCTATTGGAGTGTATGTCGCTACAGAGGAGGGAACTGCTGGAATACAATGCGGCAAAATCATGATGAAGTTCGCCTAACAGTAGATGCAGTCAAAAGAAGATCGGTGCTGTACTGTTATACGAAGGATATTCCGCCATTATTGTCCTTTTAGTTTTTGTCCTTAAGGATACTATTTTGAAATATTCCAGGATTTAAAGATTTTAAGATAGCGGAAGGATATTATACCATTTTTGTACATTGCAAGAATTAATAGTTCTTCATCACAATTTTTCAGTAACCATAAAACAGAGAGGTTTTTACTTCACATTTGTGCAAGCAAAACTGAACGTATAAAAAATGTCGACTTGATTTGCGCAAATGGCTTGAGCGTGTAAACCGGCCTTTAGTGATTATAAGAAGGAACTTAAAAGATTTGTCTGAGGCGAAAATGTTTGACACAGAAGCAAAAGTTGATCAATGAGTGTTTCGCAAAATGTCCATAGTCGGACCAAACTTCTTCACTGAGCGACGTAACCTCTTCCTTGGATTTAAATCAGCTTAAGGACTCGTTGGCGGTGAAAGGAGATGCGATCCCACGTTTTCGCTTTCTAGTCGACAGATCTTCTTCGGCTGATAAAATAACTCTTGGGTCATGGGGTCATAGCTAAGCTTATTGTACGACACTATACCAAAATATACTTATAGTTGAGTAATACTATATTAAGTAATCTAAAATTAGAAATTATTATAATCTTTACTATTATATAAAAGGACAAGCCATTTTTCGTTTGTGATCACTAACCTAGAAAACTACTAAATCAATCTGTACCACGTCATTTTCAACCGACTTCAAAAAGGAGGAGGTTCTTAACTCGTCTGTATTTTTTTTTATGTGTATGTTACGCGATTACTCCGTCAATTCTGAATCAATTTTGATGATTCTTTTTTAGATCGGTAGGGCATACTTCAGAAGTGGTCCCATAAAAAATATTTTAAAATCAATGCAATACTTTTTAAGAAAAATCAAAAAAACAGTTCATAAAATCACTTATTAACGGTTTTTTTGATTTTTCTTTAAAAGTGCTGCTTCGATTTCAAAATAATTTTTATGGGAATACCTCTGAAGTATGCTCTACCGATCTAAAAAAGAATAATCAAAATTGATTGAGAATTGATGGAGTAATCGCGTAACATAAAGAAAAACAAATAAAAATAATTTTTAGAAAAAAAACAAAACCGACTTCAAGATTAAACCTACATATACAAACTTGAACTAAAAAATAAAAAATAAAATTTTAATTGCTTCAAAACAAAAACCATTAAATGAGAATCAACGAAATTATCGATACTTATATACCTATTCACAATTTATGACCAATTATCTTTGGAGTCGGTGCCAGCCAAGAAGGGAAGTTTAATCCTGTCTTTACAATAAATAAACAGTAAAAGGTCCGGAGACAGCGGTGTGGCGGTGATAAAACAGTGGAAGAAGATTACAATTTCTTTTCAAATTCTGTTTATTTTGGCTGGCACCGACTCCAAAAATAAATGATCATAAATTGTGAATAGGTATATAAGTATCGATGATTTCGTTGATTGTCATTTAATGGTTTTTGTTTTGAAGCAATTAAAATATTATTTTTTATTTTTTAGTTCAAGTTTGTATATGTAGGTTTAATCTTGAAGTCGGTTTTGTTTTTTTTCTAAAAATTATTTTTTTATAGCTAAAGGAAGGTTTAGCCACAATAAAATACACTAAAATAAGATCTACTGATTTTAAATTAATTAAAAATACAAAAAATTATAAAATGTGCATGACAGTGAAGTTTGAAACTCGAACGATGTATAGTAAGCGACATTCCATGGCATAACTACTGTACCTACCTGTACCATATTTTACCTGTCTGTAGTATATTATGAGTTCTAGGAATGTTTAGCTAAAATAAAATTTACAATTAAATGTACAATAAAATTAAAATTTAAGTGTACAATGTTCAGTTTCTGATACAAGGTTTCCCACAATGTCATATGGGTCATTCTCACAGAAAGGGGCATTTTTTGGTTCACGATTTCAGAAATTTAGAAGTATTCCGATCAAGCTGAAAAAAAAAAATTAGGATGCTCTCTGAAAAGCTTTAATTAAAATTCAATACCATTCCAAACAACACCGCTTTAATTTATCAAGAAAAAAAAATAAATAAGAAGGCACATGGACAGGGACATGACTGACTTCCACGTTTCATGACTCTACCTATGTCATGCCTTTTTCTTCACGATCATCATGGCTGTCTTCTGTAATATAATTATTTTAATCTCTCTGCAGGTGATAGGTTTAAAAAAATAAACAGCAATCGAGTTTTCACAAAATGTTTTTAATATCTAAATCATACAAAAAAATATTTAGGTACATCATTTATATGATGAAAAACAAAGAAAAATAATTAATTATTAGTCTTTTATTTTGACCAGAATTGTTTAAAATTGACTTAAAATATTGACTAAATATTCTAAAAATAAAAAAGGGTATCAAAACAAGCGTGAAAGAAAATCAAAGCGTGCCACCTACAGATTGCCGCTTTAAGTTTGTATGGTCATTCTGTCAGGCATGTCGCCAATGTTCTCCACCGTATTGATAAGCACAAACTCCCATTGTTCTTCGTTAATCTGGAGCCGGCAGAGATCAATACTGAGATTTTTAATATCAAAAGATTGGTATACTCCGTCGTAAAATTTGAAGTTCCTCGACTTAAAAAAGAAATAGTTCAGTGTACCAGATGCCAAAACCTGGGCCACACAAAGACAGATACGGAATAGAGTTATGGGGATCCACCAAACCATCGAATTCTTCCCGCATCCAATCACTCCAATCCAAAATCCTTCGAAAAATCCTTAATCCTCCCTACTTTGTCACAAATGCAATCATCCACAATGACCTTAATATCCCATACGTCGCTGATTTGGCACAAATCAGATACCTCTCCTTTCATAATAAACTCACTGCTCATCCAAATCCACTTGTTGCACAACTTTGTTCACATTCCATTCCTGGCAATCCTCCGAGGCGTCTGAAAAGAAAATGACCTCGTGATCTTCTTTTGTAAATATTCATTAGAGTACTAGCAATGGGTAGTTCCTCTACAAGTTGTATTCATGTCATTATATCTCATATATACCGCATATTTACTAGATGTGTTTTGTAATACAGTTGTAAATTTCTATTAATAAAAGAATAAAAAAAAAAATTAAAAAAAGTTTGTATAAGTTTATTTATATTTAATGAGCGGGCTTATTATGATTCCGGCACACAGTAATTTATATGTATTTATTATAAAGTGTAAATGTACTAATACAACTTCAAATGTAGTTTTTTATTTAGTAAAAATTATAAAAACGGTTGGATACCGTCATGATCCTGTCATCTTCATAACTAACCTGTACTCAATTTTACAGATGAAGACAGGTCCATAACGAAACATAGGTATTTCTAAAATATTTTGTTTTGTTACAACGTTTTTTCTAAAATATTTATAGAAATAGAAACTGTTCCACGCCATGAACAAGTATTGAGCAATAAGAAAAAACAAGTTTGAATATTCAAGTTTTTAATGAAGCCAGGAACTTGACGGTGGTTGTTTGGACACACAACTTTGCCGATGTTGTACTTCTCTGAGTGTTCCCACTGTACTCCATGGACTAGTTAATGGCTGATGCAGTAAGGTAATAATGGCGTGAAAATTAAGGCGGGAAAACAAAGCTGGCTAACACACGCGTTTACGGGAGAATTTGAGAAATAAAATCGGACAGGGCCATGACGTCAATGGCATGGACACTGTTGTTTCTATTATAATATTGAAATCTATTGGCTCTAGCCCATTTTGGACAATCACTTCTCAATCTCCAGCAATATTATGATCTAGGATTGAATAATCACTTCTGTATTAGAAGACATAGAACCCCTACCTTGAAGTTTGGAATATCGTGCCCGGACAGGAGAGGGCCATGACAATTGGTCAAATTTTACAATTTTTCTACACAAAAAAAATATTTTATCGTGAAAAGAAAAATTTCGCTTTTAGATAAAGTGATAAACTACAATTTAAAAAAATATCAGATCCAAAATCATAAATGGGGAGCCACAAATGTATTGACACCACTTCTATATGAGAATGACCCATACACTTTTATGGTTAGAAGTTAAAATCCAACCAGACGAAGACGATAAAATTATTTCCAAATCAAAATGTCGATTCTTTGATTTTTGATAATGTTCGTAAAAATACGATTCTTAGGCCTTTGTTGCAAGAACTGCATTATGTCGTTCCACGATCGTTTCTCAGAAAAAATGTTAGAATCAAAGTTGTAGAGCATTAAATTCACTTTAATTTCAAATATACGTTTCTGCCACTTGAAGAAAATATTTGACAAAAAGAGAGGAAAACGTTATATTTTTTCCGAAAATTATTTAAATTATTATTGTTAATCTATCTTGGAATAATAATGTTTCTCAAATAATCGACTTCATTTTCCGCTACTTTTTACCAAAAAGTACGACTATGAGGTGGTGTATCATTTGTTCTTGTGTAAAATCACATAGGCATAAGAGTTCATTCTGTTATATAAAATCTATGAAAAAATGTAGATATCCGGGACAGTAATCAAATGAGCATTGTTGGATGGATGGAGAAAAATAGAGAGGATTGGAGTGACGGAAAGTGACGGAAAGCCTCAATTTCCTGAAGGAAGTCTTCCTTGGAAGTAAAGAAATCACGAAGAAAATAAAAACAATAGTTTTAAAATAGCAAACCTCGATATAAGATCTGTCTTATAGCTTATAATATTTGACAAAAATAAATAAAATGTTACCAGCGATGTGCTCAAAAATAAAACAACAAAAATATTTTGAGCAATGAACAGTTTGCGAAGCCTTGATCTCCCGACTCCTAACTCCAGTTACGCCACGAAGAGACATCCTCAAAAGGTCTGCCATACTTCTTAACTATTTTTGGCGAAACTAAAACCTTCCACCTTCATTGCGAAATAATTTCGTATCTGTGCTACTTTAAAACTCTTAAAAAGCATGTCCTGACCTGACCCGCGCTACACCGCCCATTTCGATCCTTACGCTTCACTTCGAGTTTACATTTATCGATAGTTCTTTCCTATAACCTCACATGTAAACGATCACTTCTACAGTTTCAACTTGGATTGTGTTGTTTAGTTTGTTATATTGATATTTAGTCTTCTTAAATGTAAAAAGGTGAAACAGAAGTTAACAACATGAGTTTCATAATGGATTTGATGTTTTATATATTTATATTTGTTATACCAATTTAAGTGAGAAATTTTCAGTTTACATATTTTGTGAATGGATTCTTTGTCATCCATATTACTTATTGCCCTAAAGTGAGACAGATTGTATTAGTAATTCAATAAAACATATCGATCTAAAAATAAATGTGACTAAGTATATTACACGGTTCATATTTTCTTATTTCCACTTCCCTTGAGAAAATATAGCAGACATTAACATCATAACTTTAAACAAGGATTCTGTGTTTTATATATTTATTATTTCATCTTTCCTAGAATCAGAATGTTTATAAGAAGTGAAAATTACTTTTGATTTTGATATTTTCTTAATTCTCATTTTAATGTCATAAAGTAAACAGAAGTTAAGATTATTATAAATATGGATTTAGAGTTTCTCCGTAAATCATGGCGTATAACCTCTCCTCTCGATTAGTAGCGACTAAAACATCGAAATGAATCGGAAGAAGGTTAGAATCGATAAAAGGTATTCTGGGAGCGTGAAGGGGCTGGAACCCCGCTTCTGAAAGGGTACCAAATGCTCAAATTTTTTTCAAAATATTTTAGCATGTTATTAAATCATCCTAATTTTTAGTAAAAACCTACTTACACTATAAGAATACTATAGATATTGCCTTTTGTTGTATTGCATTCCAAAATCCTGCATGATATTAGACATTCAGAACCAATCCTCACCATTCCTCAGGCAGGTTTATACAAGAGCAGACACCTCCTTCGTTACTTGACGTACAGGAGGTTACTGCGTACGTTACTGCGAATTGTAAAACGTGTTACGTAACCACAGAAAAGGAACTTGTATGCCTCAAGGTATGTCTCTGTGACCAATCGTACATTGTAGTCTACAGGAAGTAAGCACAATACTGCTTAACAGATCTCAGCTCGTAAAGTTATGCAGAACTTAATAATCCAGTCAATAAACACATCGTAGAGTGCATGGAATATGCAATAAGTTTTGACTTCACAGCTTCGTCAGGAGTAGTTAGATGGTAAACACTTGAGGTACGCATGATGATATAGAAGGATCAATACAATTAGGATTGATGAATTAAATGCCACTTCTATTGAGATTATTTTATTTGAAAACTAGTTTCGAATGCTAAACATTCATCTTCAGTTCTAAAACATACAATATTTTGTTAAATTTGTTTCCCATAGGAACGGAAAAACCCAATGAGTCACAAGGGAAACCCCGTTGTAAATCTAAAACTTAACCTACCTGCCCCCTTTTACTTCTCACAAATTCAGTGTTTTAGTTACCTCGAAGGTGAGTGCCTGTGCTTGATTTCTTGTCTTACCTTTTTTAAAACTTTAGTATATATAATCTATGTAACATAGTACTGATGTGTTGAAAAAAAAAAAAAAAAAAAAAAAAATTTTGTATGTTTTAGAACTGAAGATGAATGTTTAGCATTCGAAACTAGTTTTCAAATAAAATAATCTCAATAGAAGTGGCATTTAATTCATCAATCCTAATTGTATTGATCCTTCTATATCATCATGCGTACCACAAGTGATACTAAAAGTACCTACCCTTGGGGGGGTGAGTTAACGTTGGGGAGGGAAGAAGGTCCCATTTTTGGGTTTTTCGAATATATCTCGAAAACAGTGGACTCTATAAAAATATATTCCTATAAAATTATTTATATAGGTACATATTTGTCGAGCTTCCAACTGTTTTCCGAGATAAACGTTATTGAAAATCGATAGCGTTTTGTGAGGAAAAAAAATTACAGCCTACCTAAGTATAACCTTATGGGTTTTGTAAAACATTTACCTTTTAACAACTCCTAACGAACCTGTGAAGTAAAAAATAATCACTGTTGTTCTTCATTGTGCACAATGTTTATTGGCTGGACTGCAGTATTTTTCTTTTTTTATTGAGTATATTATTTATTTAATTTATATTTCTATTTTATTACTTTTTGTTTTGAATGTTTATTTTGCTGGACTAATACTGGCACTGACTTTTTTTGTAGTATTTTTCTTTTTTTATTCAGTATTATTTATTTAATTTATATTTTATAATATTTTATTTTTATTTCTTTTTGTTTGTGAAAAAAAAATATATATATATAATTTTCGTTATTACCTAGTTGTTGTATCGAAATCATTAAATACGTATAATTATGTAATAACTAAACATAATAAGATTGCATGGATGAGCAACGCTCATTATCATCGCGTATCTTTCATATCATCGACTAACGAATGTGTAAAAACTATTTTTTTTTTTTTATTTCGTTAGTTTACTGTTTTATTCTACAAAGCCTACCTTGTAGTAAAATGCTATAAAATCGTAAAAATACCATTATAGATTTTGGTCTTCTAATTGCCTATCAGATTCGAAATTGTACCACAAGGAATTGTAAAATACATCGGTAAATGAACAAAATAAAAAATAAAAAAAGCGATTTTTCCTATTCGTTAGTTTCAAATAGCGTTGACGATATAGCTACTGTGGGGGGTTATATATATATATATATATATATATATATATATATATATATATATATATATATATATATATATATATATATATGTAGGGGCTTTTCTAATAGATTGACTAAAATAAATAAAAACTGTATTGAGCAAATGTGGACTGTGTAATTAAGAAAAAAAAAGCAAAAGACTTTAAACTGGTTTGCGGTACAAAAGATGAGTAAAACTGCACTCACCGGACTTCGTGGCTTCTCTGGAGAATGTAGCCGCTTCCTGGTTATAAAATCGCGGCGACGAGAGCTCTGACGCCGCGAAATGTTGAAGACTGACGTCGGACCAAATTTCAAAGGTTTAAACCACTTGACTGGTATAAATAACTGAACAGAAACATTACTCATTTACTACTAACAAGGAGACACTAGCGGGGAGCAGAGTTCACACACAGAAGTGATCGGAATGCGATCTAACGGAAGTATTAACATAGACATAAACAATGATTGACGCTGATAATAAACGCCTTTACAATATATATATATATATTCACTTTCACTTAGAGGTACTATTAAGAAAGCTGCGAAAAGAGCGACAGATAGAGGACAGAGAGACAACCTTGCGGGACACCTGCTAGTTGCTCGACATTGACCGAACCAAAGGTGACTGCGATAGAGGACACAATACAATATTCTGAGTTCACTGTCCGCCTTCTTATTTTAAGTTAGTCACTTATAATATTTGATTTCATAATATTGTATAATATTTAGATTTATTAATTAAACATTTCATTAATAGAAATATTTATGATTATAATAAAAAAAGTTATAGAGTAATATGTATTACAATCTATTTAAATTTTTATAGGTAATAAGTATGATTTTTAAAATATATTAATATAGTATTATATTTTTTCCTTTTATCATTTAATTATTTGTTGCATTATTATTTTCGAGAGAACAATCTCGGGATATATTGCTTCATAATCTGTATGCATTTAATATATTACATTGTAAATTTATGTGTTTTATGACAGAAAGGAAAACACGCTATAAATTACATTACATACTTCAAAGACACTCAAAATTAACTCAAACCCTTGCATTTTAAAACTCATCTGCACATATTCATCCCAAATTTATATGTTAAAATTTCAAGCAATTAAAATTTAAGACTGACATACTGAACTCCTTACGTATCAAACTAAGCACTGTATACAGACAGCTGTACAGATTTGGGTCAGGAGAGAAATTAATAAAATTTTATGTATAGAAACAGACATTTTTATGACAAATTACATGATCACAGAAAAAAATAGGGTATCGCATATCAAAACATTATAAAATCTAAGCAAGCCTAAAAGTCGGACGAAAGATCTGTTTGCCCCATGAATCTGTGGTATGAGGCCTAGAGACCGACCTCTTTATACTGACTCCACATTGCCTTATAATATAAATATAAAATGTGAGAAATTCAAAAATAAAATGTTAAATAATAATAATAAGTCTCTTATTATAAAAAATTTGTTAAGAAATAATGAAACGCGTCTTTTTTCACATGACTGCCAGTTCTTAGCTGTGACTTGCAACTCACAGATTTGAATGCCGATTTTTGTGTAGGTAGTAGGGACCTATAATAGTGCAAAACTAGAAGTATGGACATTGGGAGCCTAGAAAAAAAATAAAATATGAAAATCACGTTTCATTTTTTTTTTTTTTTCAGCTGTTAGCCAAGATAGAAAAATAATTTTTTTAACGTAAATTTGTAGTTTTGTATGCTATCTCTTTACCACAACCAAAACCCGTTGTTCGAAAATTTATGGAGGATTTCATGTTTACACTAAAACCTGATATTATTATTAAAAAGATAATTTATCAGATTTTGGTTGTGGTAAAGAGATATCATAGAAAACTACAATTATACGTGAAAAATTATTTAGGTCTTTTAGACATTAATTAAGGAAATAGCCGTGATATGATACAATATACCCTAAAGATATAAATATCTAAGGCAACAAAAAGCCTTGAGACGTTTCGTAACGAAGGAAGGCGCGTGGCCTATGACTCGATCCATCGACTTAACTTGCTATCGACAGGTGACTGGCTGCTCAGAGATTATCGATGACAAAGCGTTCGACAGGGCTCGGTGGTGACCCGCGTGGGATGCTATTACAGCCACCTTATTATATAACTCTCTGTTTGTCTTGTCATTACTGTCAGCTCGTGTCATTGTGATGAATGATAGTGAGAGAGTTTGACGAGTGTCCCTTTGAATAAATATATCAACAACCGGGCGAAAGGAAGTCCAAATGTATTGCCTATTTCCTATAATTTGGCTCAATATCTTAAGCGACTAATGGATCAATTATTGTTGCAAAACATATAGTAATCTATTTCAGATTCCTAAAATCAATTTGTAGTTAATGCAGCTAAAAGAAATAATGTTTAAATTTAATATTATATTAATGTGTCCCAAACACTCATTTAAGATTGATGAATCAATCGCAACTTCTATTGGAATCATTTTATTATAAAACTAGTGCTAAACATTCATCTTCAGTTCTAAAACATACAAAATGTTCAACACATAAGCCCTATGTTGCATGGATTTTATATACTGAAGTTTTCAAAAATATAAGACAGAAGCAGAGATCTATCAGATATCTGAAATATATCTATCATGGAGGAAGGAAACAGGTAGGTTAAATTTTGTAAAATAAAATAAAGTTAAATTAAAAGTAACTTACCTGGCCCCTTTTTTCCCCCTCCACGATAGATATATTTCTGATATATGTTAGATCTCCTCAGGTTAGTACCAATGTTTGATTTCTTGTCTTACATTTTTGAAAACTTATATATAATCCATGTAACATAGTGCTGTAATCTTGAAAAATTTGTACGTTTTAGAACTGAAGATGAATATTTAGCATTCGAAACTAGTATTCTAATAAAATAATCTCAATAGAAGTGGCAATTAATTCATCAATCCTAATTTTAATTTTGATCTATGAGACGGTAATCCAGTGGTTACAACCAAAGGCCCATGAACTATATTTTTACACACAATATAAAGGATCGAAACACATCATCGAATCACTAGAAATAATAAAATCGTTTAAAACCGATCCAGATTTTTGTTTAAATGATCAGATTAACATATCCAATAGCCCCATTTTAAATTTGTTTCCCATAGGAACGGAAAAATCCAATGAGTTATGAGGGAAACCCCATTGTAAATCAAAAACTTAACCTACCTCCCCCCCCCCTTTTACTTCTCACAAATTCAGTGTTTGTTACCTCGAAGGTGAGTGCCTATACTTGATTTCTTGTCTTATCCTTTTAAAAAACTTTAGTAAATATAATCTATGTAACATAGTACTGATGTGTTGAAAAAATATTTGAATGTTTTAGAACTGAAGATGAATGTTTAGCATTCGAAACTAGTTTTCTAATAAAATAATCTCAATAGAAGTGGCAATTAATTCATCAATCCTAATTGTATTGATCCTTCTATACCATCATGTGTACCTCAAGTAAAAAATAATTTTATTGATTTCATCTGATCGGATTTTATTTAATTTCTAATCCTAGAGGTGTATGACAGTATAGAAAACGTGTTTTTTGTTTTTTTTCACTCACAGTTTTACATTTAAATTATTATTTAAATAAATTTTACTTCTAAACCTTTCAAGAACTATGTTGACGATGTAGTTTTTTTTTTCTTTTTCTAATAACAATTTATTGAAATTTACAACTGTACCAAATTTATACAACAAGTAAATGTGCTGTTAACTATTACAATAAAGTGACAAAACTTGAAAAGAACTACTCATAGAAGGTCTCTAGGCCATCTATAGACGCCTCGGAGGATTAACGGGAATGGATTGGGAAGCAAGTTTAGAAATTATGGGATTTGAGTGGTTATGGAGCTTACTATGAAAGGATAGGTATCTGGTTTGGGCTAAATCAGCAACATATGGAACATTAAGATCTTTATGGATAAGTTTATTGGTGACAAAGTAAGGAGTATTAAGGATTTTTCGAAGTATTGTAAGGATTGGATATGAGACGAATTGGATGGTTTAGTGGAGCCCCAAAGCTCAACTCCGTCCAGATAGGTTTAATCACAGTCATGTATATCAGTCTTTTGTAATGAACTGGGAGCTTTGAAGGTTTGTCTAATAAATGTTGAAGTAATCTGTAACGACGGGCAGTTTATTGTCTTTTTAGTCTTGTATGTGAATTCCAAGTAAGACGTTTGTCCAACTTTTTTTTCGGGGGCGAGGGCGAATCGAACATAAAAAGACTCGACTGATTTTCCCGAAAAACCCGCCACCCCCCCCCAAAAAAAAAATTAAATTGATAATGTTTCACCCCTATTAAATTGTTGGTGTATATGTATGTAACTCCAATATCAAATTTTAATTATGTTTTTTTTTTTGTCCGATTCACCCATTACCCAAAAAAAGAAAGCTAACTAAAAAAAAATTGGGGCGAGGAAGTGGCGTGCCCCTTCTTGTACGCCACGAGAGACGGCAAAGGAGACGTGGCGCAGAATTTTGTCTCTTTCGCGCCACTCCTATTAAACAAACGTTCCAATTAACACAGATCGGACGTGGCGGAGACGTGGCGCGGACTTTTTTTAATAGGACAAACCTAGAAGAGACAAAAGCGCCACGTCTGTTCTGTGTGAATCGGGCCTTAGATAGCCAAACTCAAGATTAAGCCACCAATATCAAGTAGGTTCCACCATATTTCAGTTTGGTGATTTCGCAGGACATGACATAACATAAAATAAGGTAACATACACAACACCAGCGGCGATTAGGTCGCCTTCACACGATAACCTACATTGGTCGGCCTTGGTCTCGATCCGAAAAATTTAAAATTACGACCACTGTGAAAAATATTTATAATTTATTTATTTTTTTATTTAAATTATATTAAATTCACTGAATGATATTTATCGAGATCATATTTTCGGTCTTCGTTCCAATAAGGATTGTTATTGCATGGCTAGCTGCTGTCCATGTTTCATATCAGGAGCAATTTAAAGCTATTTCAACATGGAACATGTTTTACCGGTGACCTATTAGTCAATTATACAAAAACGATACGTTTTTGGGGAACGTTAGAGCGTTAGATAGATATTAGGAGAGTAGGAACAGTTAAGAGCTCAACTGTTATAATAAAACTATCACTAGGCGACTGGTTAGGTGAGCTCCTTGTGGCTCTGTTTCTCCTAATAAGGAATAAAAAATCCGACCCGGATTTGACTAATCTTTCTTCGATGCTTCTCGTTCAAAATTTGTATTTGAATAAAAAATGTCAAATTTAAACTTCTATTTTTAGGTGTAGGAGTTTTTTTTTTTTTTTTTTTTCACAAGCTCTAGCTTAGTTGGCGTTAATCGAATCGAAAATTTGACGATATTCTACTTGTCAAAAATTTAATGGGGAAGGCGTTTTGTTGAATAACGTTTGTCCCTAGGATCTACCGTTGGATAAAAAAAGTTTTGAGCTATTTAGCGCTTAGTACGTTAGTGACCACTAATCGCAAAAATTACCTAACCAATTCGTACCAAAAATTAAATACATTATCTTCAAAGTTCAAGGAAGTATAAACTAATTATAATATTTCCATATTTTCAATTAAATTGTTGCTAAAAAAAAAAGAAGGATAATATTTGGATAACTGTAAAGTTTAATAATTGACCAATTGATGGAGAGGGCCATTCTGCATGAGAGATTACAAAAGTTGTAAGCACTGATAATGCAGTCCGTTATATGCAACAGTTTCTTAATAGTCTCTGTCCATCTGGATTACCAACTCATATATTAAAATTGAAAATTGGATGTCTAATTATGCTTTATGTTATCTTTAAACACCTAATCAATCTAAATTTAACCAAGTTAATAATGACTGCTATGCGTGAAAATATCATCTAAAATATAATTTTCAATTGTTCACTTTAATACAAGATTTTTATCGATAAACATAAAAAAAAAAAAAAAAAAAATTATTAGTTAAAATTATCTAAGATCTTCACTTAGGACAAGCCATTTTCGTTCGTGATCACTAACCGCCAAAACTATAGAATTATTCTTTACCAAATATAACTATATCATCTTCATAGTTCAATGGCTTAGCAATAATAAAATTTACATATTTCCTATTAAATCACTGTTTAAAAAGCGATAAATATATGGTGTCCAGCAAAGCGAGCGCCATTCAAGAGAGGTCACAATAATCCGGTGTTAAATATAGCTAGAAATTGATAATAAAATTACTTAATTCAATTAAAGTGTTATCCAAAAAGCGTTTTAGTAAAACTAATGAACCTATCTGAACCATATTTTAACTACATCATCTTCATAGTTCTTGAAAGATTTACAATTAGAAAATTTACTATAATAATAATTTATACAATTATATAAAAGGTCAAGCCATTTTTCGTTTGTGATCACTATCCGCGAATACTACTGAACCAATCTGTACTAAATATTAACTACATCATCTTCATAGTTCAAGGAAAGCTTACCAATTATAATATTTACATACTTTCAATTAAATTGTTGCTAAAAAAAAAAGAAGATAATATTTGGATAACTGTTAATTTTAAAAATTGACCAATAGATGGCGAGTGCCATTCTACATGAGAGGTTACAAAGGTAAGGTGTTATATAGAGCTTGAAATTGATAATTAAATTTAATTATATTTAGTTAAATGATTAAAAAAGATTTAAAATATGCGGTGTGGCATGTGGATTTATGTGGAGTGAAAATCGACCGATTATGTGGCAAGCACCATTCCACAATGGCAAAACTACTGAACCAATCTGTACCAAATTTTAACTACATTATCCTCACAGTTCGAGGAAGGTTTAGCAATAATAAAATTTACATATTATCAATTAAATTATTGTTAAAAAAACGATAAATATGTTGAGTGCAGTGAAGTTTTAAACCGCTATTTTGTGATAATTTGTTTATTATTCAATAATTCTCAATTTAATTTAAACAATTTAAAAATCATACAAGCTCTATATAACATCGCAACCTTTGTAACCTTTCATGTTTGATGTGTCATTGGAGCTTTCATATTTAAACGCCATTTGAGATATGGGTCCAGGATTTGATAAAGAAATCGATAACTTGAACAATTTAATTTTGGGAAGTGGTGTGATTAGCATCCACGCTTGCGTAACTGGATTACTTCTTAAAAATACTTGAAAGATCAGGTACAAACGATGGCTGAATGTACCCAAAGGAAGTCCTACAATTCCAGAATCGATCAGAAGATACTAATAGTCCAGCCAATGAATGCTGAAATGAGGGGTGTAGAGTGCATGAAATATTATTTTTGACTTTGTAGCTTCGTCAGAAGTAGTTAGAAGGTAACCATACTAAATGCTTCCACCCTTAGGGGTGGGCCAACGGTGGAGGGGATGGGAGAAGGTCCCATTTTCGTGTTTTTCGAGTATATCTCGAAAACGGTGGACTCTAGAAAAATATGTTTTAAATCAAAATTAAAGCTAATTAAATTTGTTATAAAAATTTTTATATACATATCTGTCGAAAATACAACGGTTTTCGAGATATACGTTATTAAATCTGGATAATTAAAAAAAAAAAAAAAAAAAAAAATGCAATGTTCACCTCAATTTTTTGTTAAGCATTTCCTTTAAGTACCAAAAATGTATATATGCAATTAAAATAAATTTAATGCCCTACAACTTTGATTTTGATATATTTTCTGAGAAACGATGGTGGAAGACACTAGAAGCAACTGTTTGACAAAAAGTGAAGTAAAAATATTTTTTTTTTTTTAAATTATAAATTTTCAATGACGTATATATCGAGAACACTTGGGAGTTCGAAAAATACGTATATAAAATTTTATAGGAAATTAAATTAACTTATATTTTTATTTGGAACATATTTTTCTAAAGCCCACCGTTTTTGAGATATAATCGAAATATCCAAAAATGGGATCTTCTCCTCTCACCACCGTTAGCTCACTCCCCAGGGGCGGGGACTTTTAGTATGTTTACCTTCTGACTACTCCTAACGAAGCCCTGAAGTAAATAATAATCGCATATTTCATGCACTCTACAGTGCGTTTATTGACTGGACTAGGAGCGCAGGGAAGAAGCGGATGATACAAAGGACACGCGCACGAAGAAAGGACACGCGCTATGATCGAGGAAGTGAAGGAGGATGTGATAAAGGAGTAGGCCATTTAAAAGAGATTACGCCTCCCTCTGTCGAAACTGGAATCTTCCAGAAGACCGGTCACGTTCCAGCTCTTCTCACAATAGGTTGTTTGGTCACGTAGCGACGTTTTGGATCAATCGAACTTTTTAGCTGGTTCAAAGATTCTTTTTAAATGAAATAAATAAAAGTAAAAAGAAATGCATATCAATTACACCCAAATTATGGATATCATTAATTATTGTTATATAGAATATTGCTGTCTTTAATTAAGCAGATTATTCTGCTGTGTATGTAGCAACACAAAGTTGGGCAGCGATATGTTTTTTAATATTAATAAAGCATATCTCTCTCTAGTTCGTCACTATTATCCTTCAATATGCGTAATAATATAATATAAGTGCGAAATGTATTTAGTTTGAATAAATCCAAAATTTATAAGGAAGAGGTTAATGGTAACCTTACCAGAACATACCTTTTAAATTATTTTTGCTAAAGTGTATTTTATATTATAACAAATATATATATCGATAATTATATTCAACTAGCATACTCCTTCACGGCTTCGCTTGCTCTCATAAATAAAGAACTTATATTATTTTAACTATTAATTGTATTTCATTTGTTTATCGATAAAAATCTTGTATTGAAGTATGGAATTTAGCATTATTTTCTTAATGATTTTCACGCATGGCAGTCATTTTTAACCTAGTTATAAAGTTCGTTTAAAGAGTACGAAAAAGCATAATTAGACATCCACATTGGAAGAAACAATTTTATGGTTGCATTTTAATTTCTAACTATAAAAATATTTATAGTTTGGCAAACCTCGTTTCTGGCACTCAAGACAACACATTTCAATTATCATTATAGTAAAATTTATTATTATAATAAACCTTCCTAGAACTATGAAGATGTAGTTAAAATTTGGTACAGTTGGGTTTAATTTTTTTGCCATTACAAACTCTGTTGCAGAATGGCCACATATCGGTCGATTTTTAAATTGCACTGGGATCCACATGCCGCATATATTTATAGCTTTTTTAATTATAATTAAATTGAAAATATGTAATTTTTATCATAAATTTCCTGCTTTATCTAACACCGTACCTTTGTAACTTTTGAATAGTGCTCACCACCTATCGGTCGATTACCAAACTTCACCGAGCTCTAAATATTTATCTTTTTTTTTATGACAATATAATTGAAAATCTTTAAATTTTATTATTGTTATACCTTCCTTGAACTATGAAGTTAATGTTAAAATTTGGTGCAGTAGTTTTCGCATTTAGTGCACAAACGAGAAATGACTTGTCCTTTTATATAATACTAGCTGAAAGTACCCCGCTCCGCTACGGTTTAATATCATTAGGATGAAGACAACTTAAATTAGTAAAAGTTAAGCTTAACGTTGATAATTATTATTACTTAAATAAACCTAAAGAATTCCATTCTTAGAATAATTTCAATAAGTAAATTTGACAATTTGCAAAAGTTAATTTTATATTATTTTGATAGCCCCCCAGTGAAGCTACGAGGCAGCACTCCCATCTTACCCAGCTCTGATCCCAGACCATCAGCTTTTCTTATGGCATACTTGAAGTGAATATAGTCTCAACTTCTCAACTTTTTTGAAGAAAGTTTAGTCTTTCTGTTTCTATTTTTGCGTACATATCAAGCTTAAATTGGTTGAGAAGATTACGAAATTAAATTAAATAAGGTTCTTCACCTCCTCGCTTCACTAACATTTAGGCGTAAAAATCAGCTGCAGACACAGTTTTCTTAAGTGATGTATTGGAGTTTGGGTCACGCTGAGGGATGTTAATACTGTACCTTTCTTCTCCATGGTAGAACATGATACGATACTGAAGAGAATCATACACTTGATAGAACTCACTGATTCTTATCAGTTTTTTGTCCCTACATCGAACTGGCCTTAAATGTCATCACCAGAGAACATAAGTCTTTTAACCTCCTCTTTAACATAAGTCTTTTAATAGCTTCTCGGCACGAAACAACTCAAACTTGTAAAGGTCCACCTCTGCAGCCACCATGAGTTCACAGAAAGTACCAATATTATAAGGTTTCGACATCGATCGTATTTTTGTTTGTTTACAACTATAAGGAACTTAAAAGGTAGTCAAAGTTTGCGGCTTAAACATCTAACCTATTTTTTAACTTAGCTTATCTCCAATGATATCTTTTATTATTCACCCAATAAAAATTGAAATCGCATTTTTCGCAAATTAGATGCGATCCAGGCCGATTTTTTAAAAATTCCTTTCTTAGCGAGCACCTACGGCCCTAGAGGAATCTACATATCGAATTTCATTTCAATTTGTTCGGTGGTTTCTGAGATTTCGTGTTAAGTGAGTGAGTGGCATTTGACAAATATATAATAGATTATAGATTATCTATAAAAATATGAACCCATAAATATAGAGATCTTAATAAAAATAAAAGGAAAATTATTATTTTAACCGAACAATAACGATTAATTACAAAGACAAAGAATTAACTAAGAACTGAGTCAATTTCCTTCAATATCGGCCTATTTCATTCGATTCCTTTGTGCTATGAATCATAATGCTGAAGCATAATGGAGTGTATAAAAAAAAAATTACCGTTTCCTAAACAAATATTTGTATTATTATTTCTTTGAAATAAATACTATTAATACTCAAAGTATAGTCCATTGTTATCTACCGTCATTACCCATCTGCTAGCCAATAGCTCGATGCCACGCTGATTCCTTGGGATGGCTGTCAAAGAACTCTTGGACAGCATTTTCAACTTCCGCAAAACTATCAAATTTTTTTCTTTGAAGAAAATGGGCTATAGATCGAAACAAGTAGTAATCCGAAGGTGCGAGGTCTGGACTATATGGTGGATGAGGCAGGAGTTCAAACCATGAAGTTCTGTAAACATTTCTTTGGTTCGACTGCTGATTGTTGAGGAGTAAGTTCGTGAGGGACCAGTCTACAGGTCATTTTCACCTTCACCATGGAGAGAAGATGGCGACTGACAGAAGCTTTTTTTTTTTTGAAAGAAGTCCAGTGTTAGAATCAAGCTTAGAGAATGCTCTAAAGGGATTATTAAGTATTGGTAAATAATAAACAGCATTAAGATATTTACAGACTTTTGAACTCTGGAATTTGATAGAACGGTCATTTTTTTTTTTTATACGCCCTATTAATATACTTTGAGTAGCCAAATGATTTGGTATACCATTCTGATTTGGTCATTTAATTCTAGTACACTCTCTTTTAACTAACTTTTGTTATTTTTAAATGGATATTTAATTTATTTTTACGGTTTTCATCTTCACGTTGGGATCTGGCCGATGACATAAACCAAGGAAAAATTTAGGTTTGCTCTACCTGTTCGTTATGTGTAGTACGTACCTGATTATTCTGAGTGTAATAATGTTCTTACCTAAAACAGAAAAAACAAAATTTAATAAGCTTTATAAAATAAAATAATACCAATATAAATGAAACACTAATAAAAAAAATCATAAATAAATAAAGATGTAAGTAAACATTTTGAATCTAGTTATGCTACGAATCTCGTGGAGATGTGAACTTTTCCATGTAGAATAAATGTATATGTTTTTTTATCAACACCCCACTTATGAGTTTGGTAATTAATAAAAGATAAGGAAGTATGTATAGGTAGATAGTGATGTGGACCGGGAATGTCCCTAGTGGGAGGGAACTTATAAAATGGGAATATTTCCGGAAATATATCTTTGGCCCGGAAAGATCCCCTAAAATTGGGATTTTATATTTATACATTTTGAATGTTTTAACGCTTACTAACAGTTAAAGAACCTTAAACTAGGCTAAGTAAATTCATACATTTAAATCCAAGAACTATCATTCAATGCATTTTCGGTATAAACAATATCCTGGAAATTTATAGAACTGAACTGAATGGATTTCGATCTCTAAACCATTACTAAATACGCAAGCATTCAAAAACCAAACATGTTTTAACAAGCAATTTCTCCTTCGAGCTCATATTCAAACACAATAAACCAATCAGTGACTGATTTTAACTACATCGTCATGATATTCCACCAATCCCTGTTGAACAGATCCGCTACCTAGGACTCCACTTGGACAAACATCTTACTTGGCATCCACATACAAGACTAAAAAGACAAGAAACTGCCCGTCGTTACAGACTACTTTAACAGTTACTAGACTAACGTTCAAAGCTCCCAATTAATTACAAAATACTTATTTACATGACTGTGATTAGACCTGTCTGGACGTAGGTACATTTGGACAAACAGAGTTGAGCTTTGGGGCTCCACTAAACCATCGAATTTGTCTTGTATCCAATCCTTAAAATACTTCGAAAAATCCTCAATGCTCTTTACTTTGTCACCAATAAACTTATCCATAAAGATCTTAATGTACCATATGTTGCTGATTTAGCCTAAACCAGATACCTATCCTTTAAAAGTAAGCTCCATAACCACTAAAATCCGGTAAAACAATCATTAAATTTTATTATTGTTACACCTTCCTCGAACTATGAAGTTGATGTTAAAATTTGTTTCAGTAGTTTTCGCGGTTAGTGGTCACAAAATGATTTGTCATTGTTTGAATGAAAAATAATCTTTATTCTGGGTCTTCCTTAGTCCTCTAAGAATAATACAAAAGTACAATAAAAAGGTATTATTGTCTGGCTGCGTACAGTTACAATACAAAATCCTTCGAAAAATCCTCAATGCTCCTTACTTTGTCACCAATAAAGATCTTAATGTTCCATATGTTCCTGACTTAGCCCTAACCAGATACCTATCCTTTCATAGTAAGCTGCATTCACTTACTCGAATCCATTAATTTCTCAACTTGCTTCCCACTCCAGATAATTCTCCGAGGGGTCTAAAAAAAAGATGGCCTAGATACCTTCTAGTGTAGAAGTTTTAATAAAGTGCTACTGATGAGTAGTTCTTTTTAAGTTTTGACATGTTACTGTAATTGTTATCAACATATTTACTCGATGTATATATTTTGTAAAGTTGTAAATTTCAATAAATGGATATAAAAATCACCATCGCCCATACTACATTTATAATCTGTTGAAATTTAAGTCTCCCGATTCACAACAAGATCATGTTCCTCTGACCTATACTTGCCTTCCCATCGAACAACATTATACCAGCATTCCTTCCTTGCCCGATACACTACCCTCTGGAACACCCTCCCTCCTGAAATAAGACATGCCCCTTTCTTAAGCTCATTTAAAACACTCCTTTTCCAATATCTCCTCTTATCCCAGCAGATGCCAGTCAATATGAACAGTAATTATTATTAAATATGATCAAATCTAATAAATTTGATACCGGTGAATTGACTCATAAATTTTCTTTCATATAATAATAATCTTTTATTTGTTTCACATCGGTAAATAATCATTTTATTTATTTTCTTTTTTTTTTTTTATAAAAGTTCTTTTTTTTTTTTACTTTAAATGTTTTTCCTAAACAAAGAAATTTTATTGATCGACAATTCATATGTGTATGGTTGTGTGTATAGGTATATAAGTGAATGAGTGCGGTGTATATAAGTATATATCGTAATATCTGTAAATATTTTCTTCATCCAATGTACATATAGACATAGTTCATTCTCTGTATATGTATATATTTTCTTATTTTCTCAGGGTTATTTATTTCATTGGGAGTTGGAAATAATTTTAAAGGATTGATAAGAGATGGTATTACTAGTCTCTAAACCCATCGGGCCAACTTGTTGCTATATTCATGTTGAAGCGTCATCATTTAGCTTTGATTTTCAGCAGGTGTCATTTCTCTGAAGTGTGAACAACATTATTTTTTTGCTCTCTAAACATGTCAACTTTTGTGCCAAGTAAGACGAATTTGCGGGAAGCTTTGCTTTTCTGCTTTCATTTGAAGAAAAAAGCAGCTGAAGCCCATCGGTTAGTTTGCGAGGCTTATGGGGACTATGCTCCATCGATTTCCACTCGTGAGTACTGCTTTCGGAGGTGATGGGCGTGGTCTATTATGAGCTGCTGAAACCGAATGAAACGATCACGGGAGACCTCTACCGAACTCAGTTGATGCTTTTGAGCCGTGCACTGAAGGAAAAACGTCCGCTATTTGGGGAAAGGCACGACAAGGTAATCTTGCAACGTGACAACGCTCGGACGCATGTTGCTAAACCGGTCAAAACATACCTGGAAACGCTGAAATGGGAGGTCCTATCCCACCCGCCGTATTCTCCAGACATTGCTCCTTCTGACTACTAGTTGTTTCGAAGCATGACACACGACCTGACTGACCAGCGGTTCACTTCTTATGAAGATTGCAAAAAATGGGTGGATTCATGGATAGCCTCAAAAGACGAAGCCTTCTTCCGAGCTGGTCTCCGTAAATTGCCAGAAAGATGGGAAAAAGTAGTCGCTAGCGATGGACAATACTTTGAATAATATACATTGTACCATTTTTTCTAAATAAATGCTCAAAAATCGAAAAAAAAATCCTTTAAAATTAATTCCAACTCCCAATATTTATTTTTTTTGTTGATTATTTCAATGCTCCTTCTTATGTTATCTTATTTACTAAAGTTATTTATACAATTATTTACATTTAACTGTATTTGCATGTCTCTTGTTCCTCATATATAAATACCTTTGTATGAAAATATATATGCCAGACCATTGTACTATTTTATGTCACAATTTTGTTATTCTTAGGGGACAATACGTCCCAGAATAAAGACTATTTTTTCATTAAAAAAAAGAAAAGGTTTCTCTTAATCCTTCCTGAGAAACCTTTGCTTTTCAGCAACAGACCGATAACTTACGGGTCTGTGATACTGTTTGCTAGTTTTAAAACAATCGTAAATACCTATTCGGAAGATTGGGCGAGTTAGATCTTGTAGGAACCTGTTCGTTCCACTTTCTAATCCACAAAACGAGTAATTCCTCATGAATTTATATTTGTTGGCTAATAGTTTGCTTTGGCTTCGTAACTGGTTTAGCCAACACAGAGTTGAACTAACGCACAGAGGCTGATCTAACAGAATCTTTTTTATAATGATAAAGAAAATATATTTATACATACATAAAACAATGGTTTGTACATGGTGGTATAAAAAACAAACATAAGGTCGGTTCTCTGCATCAACAAAACCAAAAAAACAATTATTATAAGTGAGTTATGCGGTTATTGTTGACCTCAGGGCTTCGTTAGGGGTAGTTAGAAGGTAAACATACTGAAAGTCGAGAAGGGCAGAAGGTCACATTTTTGGGTTTTTCGAATATATCTCAAAAACGTTGGACTCTAGAAAAATATGTTACAAATAAAAATTATAGCTAATTTAATTTCCTATAACATTGTTAATATACATATTGGTTGACCTTCCAACGGTTTTCAACATATACGTTATTGAAAATCTATAATTTTTACCTCACTTTTTGTCAAACATTTGCTTCTAGTTCCTTTCGCAATCTTTTCTCAGAAAAAAATGTCAGAATCAAAATTGTAGAGAATTAAATTTTCTTTAATTTCATAAATACGTTTCAGGTACTTGAAGCAAATGTTTGACAATAAGTAAGGTTCAAATTATTTTTTCTTAAAAATTATCGATTTTCAATTACGTATATTTCGAAAACAGCTGGAAGTTCAACAAATATGTATTTAACAATTTTATAAAAAAAATTAATAAGCTTTAATTTGTAATTGTAAAATATTTTTCTAGAGTCCACCATTTTCGAGATGTTATCAAAAAAACCCAAAAATAGGACCTTCTCCCCTCCCCTCTCTCTATCGTTAGCTTACCTCCCAGGTGCTAACGTAATTTAGTATTTATTTAAGTGTTTTAGTTACCTCGAAGAACTGAAGATGAATGTTTAGCATTCGAAACTAGTTTTCTAATAAAATAATCTCAATAGAAGTGGCAATTAATTCATCAATCCTAATTGTGATTTAGTATTTTTACCTTTTAACTACTATTATCGAAGCTGTGAGGTCAAAATAATAGCATATTTCATGCACTTTACAATATTTTCATTAACTGTACTCTAAACAACACTTTGATTTTAAATATAACATATCTCTGTTCCTTATTCATAAATTATTTTCTACCTACTCATAACTTCTATTTTAATCATCTTACCTTTTTCATTTGTTTATTTATACCTTGCTGTATGGAGCACCATTATTTTCATCGATTTGGAAAAGTACAAATTACAAACTCCAATCATTCCTAAATGGTATAATGAGAAAAATTGTAAAAGTTATTACAATGCAAAGAGTCAAAACTAAAAAAAACATATGAGGAATTAAAAGGTTAAAAAATTAAGCAGTTTTTGGCCGATAGAAAAGAAATATTTTTCGATACCTTAAAAAATATTTCAAATCCTACAGCAAAAATTCACCCCCAGGAGAACCAAATCGATGGCAAAAATTATTTTAAATTTGATATTATAGATATAAGTTATTTAGTGTGTAAGGCGTATACTCATAAATAAACGGTGAGCCCCATCACCTAATTATTACTTTAAATATATTAATTAATAACAAAATTATGATAAATCATCTATAACTCCTTAAAATGCTAGAAAGCAGTAAGAGGAGAAATTGAAAAACTGTATATAAGGTTATTACAAGAAAGAAAGAAAAAAAAAAAAAAGGGCTATGGAAAAATAAAATTATTTTTAACCTTTAATTTTTTTTATTTAATTTTATTTTTTATTTATTTATATATATTCCTTTCCTTTTTTTTATTTCTCTACTTGATTTTTTGACTTATATATTGAAGACAATTTCAAAATTATTTCCTAACCTTATTATTTTTTATTTTTCGTTTTGTTTTTTTTTCTATTTCTATTTTTGATTTATTTTATTGTTTTTTAGCCCTGATGATGGCCCCGAAACGTTGGCTAGTAAAGATGTTTGTTTTTATCACACATTGCCTTTTTTTAACTGATTATTGATTTATTAACTAAGTCTTACAAATTACTTAAATAATAAGTATTTGTAATCAGTATATTTTTACTGGTTCAAATCACTTAAATATTAAGTATTTTTTTGTAAATAGTGTCTACCGTAGCAAGATAAATGGTTTCTTCAACAGATTTCACATACCACAAACCACAAATTCAAACAGGGAAAACTTCCTTCATATTTAGAAACAGAAAAAGTACACAGACAAACCCAGCTATTTACTTCCTGCTTCCTCCACTTCCACCACTCCCCGAAGATGAGACGGGATGAAAAGGCCCCGCGGACGATAAGAAGGATAAAAGTGTTACGTGGCAGGACCTCCGAGCCGAAGAGAGTCCTGAGCCACTTTCACAGCTGGAACATTCATTATTACATCACACTCCACAATCACTATCACTACATCTAGGGCACCACAGCACTGGAACACGGACCAGTCTTCGTCTCTGGTCGCTTTTAGCAAATAATTAATAACCGCTCCTTAGAACTGTAACAGTTCTAGGTGAATTACCTGAACCTGTTATAAATAGGCTCTACGATTCCGCTTTCACTGAAGGACGTTTTAAATCGATACATCGAAACTTAAAGCCTGATTGAAAGGATTAAAAGTGAAATCGAAAATACGAAAGTACTTAGAAGAAAACAGTAACGAACAGGTCATAATGATTTATTTTTAATATGGAATATGTTTTTTTTAATAATGACCTGATTCAAAAGCGATACGTTTTTTGGGAAACAGATATTAGGAGAACAGGAGCAGATAAGAGCTTAAATCTCATTACAATAAATTACTTTATCACTTGGAGGCAGTTTCTGATGAGTGAGCTCCTTTTGACTTTGTTTCTCCTAATACGGAATAAAAAATTTAACCAGGATTTGACCGTCTTGCTCGATCCCTCTTTTCCTGGTGTTGGTTTGTTGGAAAAATAGTTCAGTTAGACCTTGAAAAAATATAGTTTAGAAAAACACGGTTTTATAGCCAAAATGCTAAGTATGGTGAACAATTCGCAGCAGTCAGTTTGCATTTTTAACACAGCTTATCCAAAATCAAAAAACATTTTTTTGTTTTATTGACATATCTCAGAGAAGAAATGGGAAAATTTTTACTTTAAAAATCCTATCTTCCACAAAATGTAATGATCTACAACTTTTAGAATATAAAATTTTTTGGATTCAATTAGCCATTTCTGCGTTAGAGACATGACCGAAACTAACTTTTTAAAATTAGCAAAATTCTTCTTTGCTCGACAATCTATTGTGGCTAAACGCCTGAATCAAATTCAGCTTAAGAGATGTCTTTAGACGGGAAACTTTATAAATTTTAATTTTGCAAATAAAAATTTTTTAATTGAAAGCATTTCTATATGTTTTTTTTCCCCCAAAATCTGAAAAAAGGTCAAAAAGTTCTGGGTTTTTTTTTGTTTTGTTTTTTTTGCCCCCCAAAACATTTTCTCCTTCTTTAATTTAGTTTTATTTTTGATATTTTATTCTCAGGACCCATAAACCATGAACCATGAACCATATAATAACGGAAAAACTATTACTTCACCTTTGCGGGGGCAAACCCGAATTTTTGGGGTAATTTAACTAGACTAAGTGAGAATATTAGAACAAAGTTGTGCAATTATTGTATTGTCATTGATTTTTGAAATGTGTGCAAATCTTCAAGTTAATCTTACAGTAATCTTCAAGTAGATTGCTGGAAATTGGTGAAAATTACGTTGATAAATTTCCGTTACTTACAGGTGAAGTTATCAAAAGTGTAATAAAAACGTTTATATGAATAATGTGGTCTCAAATAAATCGATTTAAATAAAATCCGATTTTAAATATTGACATAAACCCTTTTTTTATTTTTAAATACTAGAAACTAGATATTTTAACAGTTATCATTATTTTAATCAGCATGAAATATCAGAATAAACAATAAAACCAAAAGGGAAAATTCTCGAATGAAATTATTATTATCAACTGAAAAAAATGGAGAATTATATTAGCCATCTAACAGAATACAATGATAAAATTTTATTTAGTTTTATAGCTTTTTGTGAATTCAAAATTACTCTCCTTTGGAAATAAACAATGAAGCATAGACGGTCAGCATGATTAAGCTATTTAATTTGAAATTTTATCTCCTACAGAAAACTGAATCACAGGTAAACGGGAAAAAAAAATATTGAAAACACTGAAAAATATTGAAGGTTCCAATCCCTAAACCATGTTATTCTTCCTTTAGCCGGCAGGTTTAAGTAAAGATTTTTTTTTTCTAATTATGTTGTTTTTTTTTTATGTATTTGAATCTCAAACATATGTGTATTCACAATGTTGTTTTGTATTCTTCACCAAGGAAAAAAATAATGATTTTTATTTTATGTTATATAATTTTATTCTTATGGACTTTGTCCCAGAATAAAGTTTTTTTTTTATTTAATTTTTTTCCATTTGAATTTTTTGTTTTTTTTTTTTTCAATTTTCAATACTGAACCCCAATGAAGTTCTAAAAAAGCACAAACCAAATCATTAATGTTTTTGTTATTAGCCTAGTTGATGGAAAAACTTAAATATTTTAAACATGCCAGCCACTATTTGGCTAAAAATTAATTTCACAAAGCTCAAAAAAAAAAAATTTCCTTTTCTCCTAATTTCATTATTAAGATTTTTTTAAAAAAGGTATAGAATTTTATTAAAAAAATTATAGAAATGATTTTCATCAACCAAAATACGCTCTACTTCACTGCACTGACCTTTGCACGATGTAAACAAAACGAATAACAACCTATTAAAAACGATCCTATTGATATTAAAAAATTATATGGACATCCTAACATACCAATGAACGACAGAAGCACGTTTTCAGAAACCAGAAAATTGTTTTCAGCCGAGTCCTTCATTTTCTGACATGCGCGCAGATAAAATAGCAACTGGTTACCGAAAAGTAACTGTTAAAAAGAGCAATCCACCTCCTCGCAAGTAATTCTGGGGTATTGACGTCCAAGAAGAGGGTCTCAGAGCGCCTGGTAGAGACAGCTATGGGTTTGATTCGATTCTGGTTCATGTTGCACCCACGGAATGAACCTAGACCTTCCTAGCCTACAATAGATACCTGTAGGTTAGGCCGTCCTTGTAAAACCTATTTGGATTGTTATGATACGGTAAAATAATGTAGAAGCATGTGATTCACATACCATGGTAAGTGTTCTGAGACTAAACATATGAAACACGATTACACATCCAAATTGGACAACTCATTCACCAGATAATGACCACAACATGGACCCGCTTGCAGACAACCGTTACCCAATACGCAGCCGCGGTTGCTCAGGATACCCTATCCTATCCTGTTATTATCCTGCGACGGCCGTCCTTGGCAGAGGCAGGACACACGCTACCGCAGAATCCTGCCGGCCAGCCTTCGCCATCGGTGTCAGGGTCTTCCATAGGGTTCTAGGGGCTGAATCTAGTAGGAGCGATAGAGCTGCTTCTCGAGGGTTGTGATGATAAATTAATTAACAGGCCTATTATCAAAGAAATAATTAATTTTTTAATTAACGGTTGCTTACAGAATCGATAGCCATTATATGTGTGTGGTCATGGGCCCGTAATAATTAATATTTTAAACATAGCCCATCATTTAAATTTATTAGTTCTTCACCTGAAAGTTACTTTGATAAATGTTTAGATTCGTATTGCCCCTAAGCACACTAAGATCTAATTTATTACCTCTCCTATTAGCTTTTAGTCTAAAAGCCAGAGCCCAAAATTTGCTCTGAATTTATTAAAGCTGGTTTTTTTTTATAGTTGAATATACTCGTTGTGTACGCAAACATACTTTGGTCAGTCAAGCGTACGTTAAAAGAGGTACTTCAGGTCAAATTTATTTCGATAATGCAATGAATTTACTAAAGCTGAAATCACTCTACAACTTCTTTATTATGTATCAATCAAAGTTATTTTAGTCATTCAGCTGAACATGGGAATTGAACAGGTCAGTCAGTCCGAATGTATTTATTAAAAATACATAATGTGCTATGTGTTTAATTATAATAAAAAAGATATATATAGTTTTTTCTGCCTCTATACAATAGTAAAAATAAACATATAAGCAGCCTTTTACAATATAAGAAATATTTAACACAACAATAATCCCGATCATTGAAGTCTTCTGATAAGAGACTTTAACGTTGTCATAGAAAAGAAATATTGACATGACACCCAATTAATGAGACAAAAAGTGGAACGGCTTCATGAAGCTATCTATACCTCATTTACTCTCTCTCTCTCTCTCTCTCTCTCTCTCTCTCTCTCTCTCTCTCTCTCTCTCTCTCTCTCTCTCTCTCTCTCTCTCTCTCTCTCTCTCTCTCTCTCTCTCTCTCTCTCTCTCTCTCTCTCTCTCTCTCTCTCTCTCTCTCTCTCTCTCTCTCTCTCTCTCTCTCTCTCTCTCTCTCTCTCTCTCTCTCTCTCTCTCCCTGTTTTTCTTAGTTCCTGGAACAAGATGTTACAATGGAAAATAGAACCTTATTTACCTTCTAATTTCTTCTTTATTATTCAACCCTATTTTCTAGACAGTTTCCGAAAAAGCTTTTTTTCTATTTCGATTATCTAGATGTAAATTTTTTATTCTAATTTCGTAGCATTGCTGTATATATACTACATTATTATAGCATAATATTTCTTAATACATACGAATTAGAATTATTTGACTAAGTATTATTACCTTATAAATATTACATGGCCTGTATACAGAGAGCGGTGTAGAGAGAACTCGCTAAGCGTTGCATTATATAACTAACTGCCTCTATGCCTTAATAATCTTACACCAGTGCCTGATGGATATTTATCAGTTCGTGCTCTATTAAAATATATAATACCAGTCCCGGGCAACCTACTATTATACTATATGATAACAAAAACATTCACAGTTATCATATGTTACTGCTTGTTTACGTTTTCCAGAGAGTAATAATAAAAAATAGCCTTGATTATACTACAATGATATTTAGATAAGTATTAATATTTTAAATATAATTATTTCAATATCAAATAAATAATGTATAAGTGGACTCTGAATTGGGTAAAAGTATTAATTTTCAAAGCAAATTATATTCCTCTTATATTGTATACCTTTAGTACCCAATAAAGGAAAAAAAGGTTAGTAAACTCCAAGTTATATTCACACATTTTTTATATTTTGAAAAGGTATAGCTAAAAATATTAGCATTCCAAACGTTGTGGGTTTCGTTTATACTTTAAGGTCAATATTCGCAGGGTGTAATCGATTTATAACCCCTCGCGTCAACAACATCCGTTCTGCCCTGATTGGAGTAAATACACTTAAAGTTATCTCTCCTCATGAACACATATATACACACTATTAGTCCAGTCCATTAGTGCTGAAATGAGGGGTAAAGAGTGCATGAAATATGCGATTATTTTTGACTTCACAGCCTCATTAGGAGTAGTTAGAAGTTAGAAACATACTAAAAGTCACCGCCCCTGGAGGGTGAGCTTACGGTGGAGGGAGGAGAGAAAGTCAAATTTTTGAGTTTTTCGGTTATATCTCGAAAATGGTAGACTCTAGAAAAATAAGTTTCAAATAAAAATTAAAGCTAATCGAATTTCCTATAATTTTTTACAATACACATTTGTCGAAATTTTAACGGTTTTCATGATATACGTTATTAAAGATCATAAATTATCGAAAAAAGAATCATTTTTACATCACTTTTTGTCAAAATTTTCTTTCAACTGACAGAAACGTATATGTAAAATACCAACAAGTATGTATAAATTCAATTTTACAGTACATTTAATAAGCTTTAATTTTTATTTGTAACATATTTTTCTAGATTCCACCGTTTTCGAGATATAATCGAAAAACTCAAAAATGGGTCATTTTCCCATCCCTCCCAACGTTATCTTACCAGGAGCGAGGACTTTTAGTATGTTTATTATCAAACTACTTCTAACGAAGATATGAAGTCAAAAATTTATGCTCATTCCATGCACTCTACAATATTGACTGGACTATATACAGGGCGTATCGCAAGTAGATGACAATTGCAATACGAAATTGAGAGATAATTGCAGTTCTGAGTACACCTTTAGAAAGGTAATTAAATTTCACAACTTTTGTGAGATTCGGCAGCTAGCACTCTTTTTTTTTTTTTTTTTTTTTTTTTTTTTTGGAAGAGTAGTGATCCTCAAAAGTTTGTCGCTAACAAAACGTTTTTAAAATTTTTTTTTTTTGATATATTATTACGGTTTAAAAAGATACTTGTGAACATTGAAAGTGCATAAGACTTAAAGAAAATTTAATGCTGATTCCAAAACTGTGTTGGGATGTTGAAAAAAATGTATGAAAGCAGAGAAAGTTGAGATTTTCCTTTAAAAAAACACGCTTTTCTCGAAATAACCTTTGGAACGGCATATGTCTGGAACGGAATGAGATGTACATGCGGTTTGCGTAGTTTAAATACATTTTTAATCTAGTTTCTCCATCCTGCTTATTATCTTCTACTGGCGATACACCCTGTATAATTTCTAATAATGTTCGAAATAATAATATTTTCTACTTTGACAATATGTATGGTTTTATAGATAAACCAACTCCTAATGGATTGGAATTTCAGTTTTATGATTATAACTTTGTCATGAAACATTTCAACTCAAAAATCCCATCGCTCCTCAAACCATACTTAAACTATGTAGAGATAATATTAGAATCGGAAATAGCAACGCTGTTTGAATCGCTTTCCCAGGCTGTCTGTTCCATTGTCATATCAAAAAAAGGCAATGCCCATCAGGAACAATTTTTATGTTTTACCAAGGTCTTTGCGTAATAGGACAATTCAATGTGTCCTTATTGTTCATCAAATCAAAACAAGGAAACATACGTTAGATGCCGTAACAAAATATCTATCTATCTATATATATATATATATACTATGGGAATGCAATGTCTCACAGCGATGCGGTTGGCAGCATTGTATTGCCTGACTCAACAGGAACACAGCTGTGTTTGCAGATCAATCATAACATCACTGAAAGTAACATTAGTTTGTTTGAGGTTAGTTTTATAGAGTTTGGCTATTTTATGAAAATGAATGTGAAAGAAGAGCAACGTGTTTGTGTGAAGTTTTGTGTGAAACTGAACAAAACATTTTCTGAAACCTTTTTGATGTTACAAGAGGCTTTTGGTGAAGAATGTCTAAGCCGATCATGCTGCCATGAGTGGTTCAAGAGGTTTAAAGATGGCCGAACATCCACAGACGACGATGCTCGTTCCGGACGCCCTTCAACGTCAATCAATGATGACAATGTTGCTAAAGTGAACGCTCTCGTACGATCAGACCGTCGACTAACAATCCGTGAAATGGCAGAAGAGTGTAACATTTCATTTGGGTCATGTCAGGAAATTTTAACTGAAAAACTTCAAATCCGTCGTGTTGCAGCAAAGTTTGTGCCAAAACTGTTGACTGAAGACCAAAAACAACACCGACCTCATGTTTCTAAGGAACTTCTACAAAAGGCAAATGACGACGAAAGCTTTTTCTTTTCCCGAAGCTCAAGAGACACCTGAAAGGACGAAGATTTCAAACAGTTGACGAAATTAAAGAAAAAACAGCGGAGCTGCTAAACACCTTTACAAAAGAAGAGTTTTTTGGGGCCTTTGATCAGTGGAAACACCGGTGGGAAAAGTGTGTAGCTTCCCAAGGGGAGTACTTCGAAGGAGAGAAATTTGAATAACGTGTATGTTGTATGAATAAATGTATAAAAATTCAGTCCTGGAACTTTTTGATCACACCTCGTATGTGTGTTTAGTAAGGTTCTTGAGGTTAAGTCAATAAATAAAAACAACTATTTTGGCGACGTTTCGAGACTATATTGTTCTCATAATCATGCCCTACAGTGAAAAAACAGGTTACAATACAAGTATATAACAACATGTGTTAGAATAATAAAAATATATATATTTACAGAATATAGAGGAGTATGAAACTACTTACAATGTAACTGGTGGATATGTTATCGACTAAATAAATTCTAACAATTCTAGTACACAACTGACCTGGGGAATTTTTTAAAAAAACAGTTAAATGATTTATGGGGGGATTTCCCACTGGTGATATTCCCAAGATGCAGGTCCAAAAATATTTCGGTGTAATATACTAATAAATGGATGAATGATTTATCTGATGTATAAAATTATAAATGTGTATTATTGGTCTGAGGGTAGTTTTCAAATAAAATGGCAATTTGCTGTCCCAGCACTTTGAATGGATGTAAAAAAAAACGTACAACCAATATTTCACTATTGTTAATTTTATCTTGTCGAGTTCATTTGTTTAAATTAATGTAGGCCTTAAAACATCAATTTCAAAAGTTTCATAAAGAAAAAACCAAATAGATTATTAAAAATTTTGACATACGTTACTGTCCACAGTTCAAGTTTTCAACTTCTAACCTTCACAAAGAGTATAGGAATTTGTTTTCATTTTATTCTCTTAGTTATTTCTTCTTAAATTATGTGTATATTAATTGAATATAGAACTTTCATTTGAAAATATGAAATTTTGGGGGCTTGAAAAAATATTTTCTTTGTGTCCCAGAATTTCCGAATTTATTCATTTGATGTATGTGACCGGGTGTAGAAGAGTGGGTTCTGGAGCTAGGGGAGTCGGGATAACGTCCTAACACCCTCCAGACTATGTATTGTAACCATACCCAACCAAAAGCCCAGGTCACTGTATTAACCAAAGTAAGGTGACATTGATTCTCATAACATAGTGAGTGCCTTAATTAATTTTGACATACGTTACCATTGTTTTCTCACATTGAATTCACCACTTCCAATCTAACTTTTTTCAGTTCGTAGTTTACTATATTACAAAGGTTTCAATCCCATTATATTTGAAAAATATTGTTGTTAAATAATCTTTTTCTAATTAAAATTCCTAATGTTTGACATACGTTGCCGTTATGGTAATGTGTGTTAAAACTTTTTTAACCTACGTTAAATTTACGGTAACAAAAAAAAAAGAAGAAGTATTATGAAATAATGCTTTTTTTTTCTCTCTCTTAATATATACATATACAATGGAAAAGACTGTGATAGCTAGAAATGAAAATTAGGTCCAAGCATTTTGTAATGTTGATGATAAAACATATTTTTAATATTTTTTTTTTAAGCCTTTTTCTTATAATGCAATTTTTCTACATGTTTCTATAAGTCACCATTAAGTGTGAATATATTTTTGACGTATGTTACCAACAATTAAAAATAAATAAATTAATCAGTTAATAATAATTTTTTGGTAATGAAGGATTATTGAAAGGGTCTAGACATTCTTAACAGATGTTAATAACTTTGGGGGGGGGGGAGGCAATAATAAAATCCATAAAAGTTTTAACAAAGTGCAAAAACAAATTGGTAAAGTACATTAAATTTTTTGGAAATTTTTTTTTTCCACGAAATTTATTACTATGCTCTTCCTGGGAAATCACTTTAAATTAGCAACCTTTAGAATCCTTTACCAAAACCTGAATAAAAATCATAATGCTGACAAGTTACAAACCCGGTTACGTAAGTCAAATTATTAAAGGTTTTATTTATTTTAAAATTCATTAAAAATCAAGAAAGCTAAAATTTGACGAACCAATATTCAATATTCAATATTTTTTTTTTATTTATTTGCAAAAGATATTTCTTGTACAAATAACATACGAAATAAAACAATTATTTTTTGTCTAGAAGCACTAGGACTTTGTATAGATAATATTAAATTATATAAGTACTACAAATATAAAGAAATAGTTTAGACACTTTTACCTTAAAAAAAAATATAATAAAATAAATAATAGTAATAAATAAATAAAATAATTATCAACTTAATAACAAGATCAATGCAATTACAAGGTATACAGAATTACAGATTTATAACTTCCCACCAAGTCATATTTAGTCATTATTGAATTTAATTAAAGGTTAAGAGAATCAGAGAATCAGTGACCCAGTAATTTAGAAAAGAACCACAATAAGACCATATTCAGAACCCTATTCCAAAAAATAAAAAACATTTAGCTTTTCAGTCAATGGCACAACATAGTACAAAATAATATAGTCTATTTAATTTTTGAATACAATCAACATTTAAGATTTCCTCTATAGACAATGATTCAGAAAAGAATTTTTTTCTCTGCTCTTCAAATTTGATGCACTGAGTAAGAAAATGGCTCAAGGGATCCGACACCAAACCACCGCAGGCCACAATTTGACGAACCAACTCAGGTAAATATTCTCAAGTAGTTTGGCAACATCATAGTGTGCCACAGAACATGAATAAGTAACTTTTTTTTTTTGAGGATTTTTGGGTTTTTTTGGAAAGCTAAATTGCCATTTTATTTGAAAATGACCCCTGAATGTATTAAGTTGGAATAACACGTGTTGAGATTTAGAACGTCTGATTTATTGTTTATTGCGCGATTTTTAAATTTTTTTATATAGATATAATTTATCCATTAAATAGTACCTATACTACACCGAAATACGTGAAATCCTTTCTGTACCTGCATCATGGGAATACCACCAATGGGAAATCCCCCCATAAATTTTTTAACTGTTTTTTCAAAAATTCCCAGGGTCAGTTGTGTACTAGAATTCTTAGAATTTAATTAGTCGATACCATATCCACCAGTAACATTGTAAATAGCTTCATACTCCTCTATATTCTGTAATTATATATATTTTTATTATTTTTACACATGTTGTTATATACCTACCTGTACTGTAGCCAACTTTATGTTTTGATATAACTTGTACAATTTATATAATTTTATTGTAACCTGTTTTTTCACTGTAGGGCATGATTATGAGAACAATATAGTCGCGAAAATAGTTGTTTTTATTTATTGACTGAACCTCAAGAACAATTTATATATATTTATATTATGATAGATCCTTTCCCTCCTCCAGGTTTTATTGGCTATTAAAATAAATTTTATAGCTATTTGGAGGCCCGCTACATCGTAGTGGAGGAATAATCTCGAAGTAGGAAGTCTCAGGTCTGAAGAAAGGTTAACTGGTTTTCCTTATGCAAGTCTGGAATGCACCTCGTTCGACAATAAATAATTCAGGTAGCGATGCATTCTTTTTTTTTGTAAATATATATTTGGTTGACTTTAATTAAATATCAACCGGTAAGTTTAGGAACATTAGCATCACTGACGGCCAATCTATAAAAACTTCATTTGATTAACTTATTAACCGTTGCTGAAACAAGCAACAGAAGGGAATTATAAAAAATAAAATAAAACAACTGACAAACATAACAAAATATGTAAAATGTATTCTATATTTATTAAAATATTATAGCAGGTTATATAAATAAAATTAATACTAGATTTCGCCTGATTCCTTATAATCGTTAAGTATATGTTTAAAAAATACTCTAACTGGAAAATTCAGAAATAATTGGAAAAATTATCGTTGCACTACGAAGAAAAGTACCTAAAATATACCTTTAAATTCATTTTCTAATAACTTATTTTAAATATTGAAGAATGGAGCAACCGATGGAGAATAAAAGTTAACGATCCAAGACGCAATTATATCCCTTCAATTAACCCTTCTTGCTATCCTGGAATTCTGCCCACCCATCCACTTCCGTCTTTACAACAGGCGTACCTGGAACCATAGTCCAGCCAAAACATATTGTAGAGTGTATGGAATATGCGATTATTTTTAAGGCTTCTTTAAAAGTAGTTAAAAGGTAAACATACTATAAGTCCTCGCCCCTGGGGAGAGAGCCTACGGTGGGGGAGGGGAGAAGGTCCTATATTTGGATTTTTCGAATATATCTCGAAAACGGTGGACTCTTGAAAAATAAGTTATAAATAAAAATTGAAGCTAATTAAATTTACTATAAATTTTTTTGTATATACATTTGTCGAACTTTTAACCGTTTTCGGGATATACGTTATGGAATATCAATAATTTACGCAAAAACATAGTTTTTACCTCACTTGTCAAACTTTTCTTTAACTGCTAAAAATGTATATATCAAATAAAAGTAAATTTATTGCTCTACAACTTTGATTCTGGCATTTTTTTTTTTTTTTTGAGAAACGATTGTGGAAAGCACTAGAAGCAAATGTGTGACAAAAAGGCAGGTAAAATTATCGATTTTCAATAACGTATATCTCGAAAACAATTGGAGGTTCGACAAATTTTTACTTAAACAATTTTATAGGAAATGTAATTAGCTTTAATTTTTATTTGAAAAATATTTTCCTAGAGTACACTGCTTTCGAGATATAATCGAAAAACCCAAAAATAAAACCTTCTCCCCATCACCGTTAGCTCACCCCCCAAGGGCGGGAATTTTTAGTATGTTTACCTTCTAACTATTCCTAGCGAACCTATGTAGTAAAACATAATCGCATATTTCATGCACTCTACACCCCTCATTTCAGCACTCATTGACTGGAGTAACATCACATTAGACTCAAATGACAAGAACTCAATTGAAAATTCTACCAACACAACGGGCTACTAAAGAAGCATTTTAGGACAAGACAATAGCCCTTCGAACTATTGTTTATGCCACCAACTAAACCCGAACTAATTTTTTTTTTCCCCTTTATCTCATTTTTTATAAATTCTCAAAATCGGTAAGTACTTGATTTATCAGAGTCTTCTGCGGAGACCTCATTTTTGGTCAATCCAGCGGAACCATCTCCAGCGCAGGATTCCATCAAAGACTTTTAGTCGAACAAAACTATTCGAAAAGTGATTAGACCTATTTGGACATACGGAGCTGAGATTTGGAACTCCACTAAACCATCCCATTCATCTCGTGTCCAATCCTTACAATCCAAAGCCTATCGAAGAATCCTCAATGCACCTTATAATGTCACACATAAATGTATCCCTAAATATGTTCCAAATGTTGCTGATGTAGTACTTACCAGATACCTTCATAGTAAACTCCACAACTCCACTAGTCTCTAAACTTGCTCCGATATCTATAATTTATTTCCTTCCGAGGCATCTGAAAAGAAGATGGTCTCGGTACCTTCTAATATAATACTTTTATGGAAGTGATACCAGTAGGTAGTTGCTCGTAAATTTACATGTTAAATGAATCACTTGAGGTACGCATGATGGTATAGAAGGATCAATACAATTAGTTTTCCTGAATTAATTGCCTCTTCCATTGAGATTATTTTATTAGAAAACTAGTTTCGAATGCTAAACATTCATCTTCAGTTACAATACATACAATCATTTTTTTCAACACATCAGTACTATGTAACATACGAGGGTGAATCAAATATAAACGGTAATACCTTCAACATTTTTCAATGTAGTCTCCTGCATTATCTGCACACTTCTGCCACCGATTTGGAAGCTTGAATATCCCTGTTCATAAAAAGACTGAGGGCGAGTTTTTAACCATTCGCGCACGTGCTTTTCGACGTCTTCATTGTTTTCAAATCGTTTTCCTCCAAGTGATTTTTTCAGGGGCGCAAACAAAATTACTATTTTGTCCACCATTACACCCCCGAATCGAAAATGGCAAGTAAGGAGTGGCGAAGGAAGGATGAAGGCTGCCCAGTGAAAGCCAAAACTCGTCTCTCAGCCGGAAAAGTTCTTGCAACAAATTTTTTTTGACTCAAGGGGAGTTCTACTCATTGATTTTCTTCACGATCAACGAACAGTGAATGCGGCTTACTACTGACAGGTGCTACAGTCAGCAAAAACCAGTTACCGGAACAAAAGACGAGGTGTGCCCATTAGAGATGTCATCCTTCTCCATGACAACGCAAGGCCTCACACCGCATTGTTAACAAGGGATAAATTGGAAGAAAGTGGCTGGGAAACTCTCGAACACCCTCCTTACAGTCCAGACCTGTCCCCTTGTGACTATTTTTTGTTTGCGCCCCTGAAAGAATCACTTGGAGGAAAACGATTTGAAAACAATGAAGACGTCGAAAAGCACGTGCGCGAATGGTTAAAAACTCGCCCTCAGTCTTTTTATGAACAGGGAATATTCAAGCTTCCAAATCGGTGGCAGAAGTGTGTAGATAATGCAGGAGACTACATTGAAAAATGTTGAAGGTATAGTTTCTGTATAATATTATTCAATAAATATAATTTTGAAAATTACCGTTTATATTTGATTCACCCTCGTAGATTATATATACTAAAGTTTTTAAAAATGTAAGACAAGAAATCAAACGTGGGCACTCACCTTAGGCGGTCTAAGAGGTAACTGAAATAGAAATGGACTTCTCACTGAGTTCGTGAGAAGTAAAAGGGTGCAGGTAGGTTAATTTTTTTAGGGAAATTATAAGGGAACCCGATAAGGAATCAAAAATTTAACCTACCTGTCCCCTTGTACTTCTCACGAATTCAAAGTCCATTTCTGTTTCAGTTACCTCTAAAACCTCAATAATGTGACCTTCCCCTCCCCCCACCTTTAGCTCACCCCCCAGGGGCGGGGACTTTTTATATGTTTACCTTCTAACTACTCCTAACAAAGCCCTGAGGTAAAAAATAATCACATATTCCATGCACTATACAATATGTTTATTGACTTCAGTCTACAGAGTGTGTTGAAATCTTGCGTTGTTAGCCATGTTTTGTACTTCTGAGTTCGATTGCCTATGTGATCTATCATGAAATCATTCGTAGCGTTTTTTTGCTAACTATTGTCTTTTAATGGTCTGCACAAATTGGTAGCCTTAATTCAAGAGGTGGATAGAGGAACGCGTGGTAAACCGATCATGAATGATGGTAGGGTAACAGAATGCAAGAAATACGCAAAAAAGATAAGAATGTGGAGAAAATATGGGAGCAATTTAAGCTTAGGCGAATAATAAATGTTTACATTTTTTCACTATAGAATTCCAAGGTAATCTCTGTATTCCAATTACTCAAATAAAAATTATAAACAAATATTCACGTTTTTTTGTTTCCTTTTATTTGTAATTTCTTCATACGAGGTCACGAAGTGCAATGGCAATATATCATTCGTTAACTAGATTAGCAAGCAATAGAGACAAGGTTAAAAGACCAACCTGCCTCGGTTTTATGTTGCGATCATTTTAATTTCCTTTTGAGAACTTGTCTTTTTATTTATCTTCTGCTACTGAGCGAGAAGGAACAGTGCATTAGAATAAATATCAGAAAGAATTATTAATGGCGCTAACAATTAATCAAAATTATTGTTTCGTAACACGCTACCCGATCTCGCTGTATTGAGGTATTAATCCTTCAAGAAAGAAAAATAGAAACAGCTGAGGAATACTTGTTCCACGTTTCTACGAGTTTCGAGATATTTAACAGCTGATTTTTTTTTTTTTTTTTTTTTTTTTTTTTTTTTTTTTTTTTTTTTTTTTTTTTTTTTTTTTTTTTTTTTTTTTTTTTTTTTTTTTTTTTTTTTTTAAGCAAATGATCGCTATTTTGATTAGGCAATAATTAAAGTTTTTATCGATTTTACCTGGTTGAATTTTAATTTCTAACCATAAAATTATATGTCAGTGTGGAAAATCTCGTTTCTGTCGTTCAACATTGTACATTCAAATTGGTATTATTGTAAATTGTATTATTCCAAGAAATATAAAAATGATGTAATTAAAATTAGGTACTGATGGTCTCTTTCGTTTTACCATTGTATACGTTACAGACTACTTCAACATTTGCTTGAAAAACGTTCCAAGCTCCCAATTAATTACAGAAGACTCATTTAAATGACTTTGATTAGACTTATTTGGACGTACGGAGTTGAGCTTTGGGGCTCCACCAAACCATTTAATTCATCTCGTAACTATTCCTTCGAAAAATCCTCAATGCTCCTCACTTTGTGACCAATAAACTTATCCATAAAGATCTTTATGTTCCATATGTTGCTGATTTAGCTCAAACCAGATACCTATCCTTCCATAGTAAGCACCATAACCAATCGAATCCACTAGTCTCCCAACTTGCTTCCCACTCGATTCCGTCAGAAAAGAAGATGGCCTAGAGACCTTCTAGTGTAGATTTTATTGAAGTTCTACTAGTGAGTAGTTCTTCACAAGTTATTAAGATGACATTGTATTCACTATCAACACATTTACTTGATGTATATTATTTTGTACAATTGTAAATTTCAATAAATGAATAAAAAAACATTGAATACTATAGCGGAATGGTGCTAACCACAAATCGGTCACATCACTGGGATCTAAATATTGCACCACATTTTAATAGATTTTTTAATAATATAATTGTATATAAATCAAGTTTATTACCAGTTTCAAGCTCTATATAACACCGTACTTTTGTAACCTCTCATATAGAATGGCGCTCGCCACCTATTGGTCAATTTTCAAACTTCCCTATTATCTATATATCATTGTGTTTTTAATAAAACAAAAAAAAAAAATGAAAATCAGTAGACTTTATTATTACCAAATCTTCCTGGACCTATAAAAATGATGTGTTCCAAATTTGGTACAGATTGGTTCAGTAGTTTCCGCGGTTAGTGATCACAAACGAAAAATGGCTAGTCGTTTTATATAATAGTACAGATATAGAAATGCTATTAGATTTTATATTACTTATAGATATATTTATTTATTAATAAATAAATAAAATATTTGTTTTATAGTAAAAATATAGTGACACATATCGCTAACCTCCTGTACGGTGGATAAATACCATATAGGACTGTCATAGTGAACACCTGCAATGATGTGCAACATCAAGGAATTTGTTGACACCTGAAGAGGAAGCGAAAGTACGCCATCTTCGAGGGTACCTGTCATATCTGAGGGAAATGCCGACATTCTCCTGAGAGTGTTAGTTGTAAGTTCCTCCGCAGCTGGTAATTTACCGGTACCTGTACTGCAGGGTATGTCTTTACAGAACCTATGTCGACATGGAGGAATATTGCGTACTATCTTCCCACTATCCTTCCTTCCTTTCCTAACATAGCGATTACTTTTAATTATGAATGTGTAGGGACCAATATGTTTTGTTTTAATTCCATTTAGTCTAGACAATGAGAGTGCATGAAATATACGATTATTTTTTATTTCAGACCTTTGATAGGAGTAGTTAGAAGGTAAACATACTCAAAGCTTTTGGGGTGTGAGCTAACAGTGGGAGGGAGGGAGATGACCTGATTTTGGGATTTTTCAATTATATTTAAAAAACAGTGTACTCTGAAAAAAATTGTTTCAACTAAAAACTAAGGCTCATTAAATTTCCTATAAAATTGTTTGTATACATACTTGTCGAAAGTTCGACCGTTTTCGAGATATATGTTATTTAAAATCGATAATTTTCGAAAGAAAAAAATAATGTTTACCTTAGTATGTTTACCTTCTAACTAATCCTAACGAAGCCCTGAGGTAAAAAAAGATCGCATATTTCATGCACTCTACACCCCTCAGTTCTGCCTCATCGACTGCACTATTATTCAGCAATCGGGTCAAGTGACTTCAGGTGATACTTTTATCCAGAATCGGAATGGACGAATCCCTCAATCAAGCCATTAAAAATATTAACAGCTTTAATGGAATATTTTGTTATTATCAAAGATAACTGCGTTAAAAAGAAGAATAAAAAAAAAAATGGATACTTTACTCCAAAATTGTACTCCATATATCTTGAATAACTATCTATATAAATACTAGTTAGGAAGAACACTCTTTAGCATATTGATTGATAAAATCGATTAATTAGTAAATATCGATTAGTGACTTTAACTGCTTATAAATATGAAGATGGTGAAGCAAAGATAACCTTTCTTAAGTAAACCTTATGTATTATATAATGTTCCTGAGCGAAAGGTGAACTCGGCTGTCCCTTGAGGTGGTAAGTGATGCTGGCCCAACCTTTAGCCAACCCACTTTCTGCATTTCCGGATATCTAATGGCTCTCTCATACTTCTTGGGTCACTGAGTTAGACAACAAAATTAATAAGGTACTGACGTGATACTTCGAGGCGTATCATATGGACAGTGCTGCCGATTGGGAGGAAATTTTCCTACGGGGGGAAATTTTAGGAGCCTTTGCACCCAAATGGGGAAACGTTTTATTTGGGGGGAAAAATCGAGCAACTATTAAATTTGTGGATTCCAGACACTCCAATCCCATATCATAAAACTTCAAGACTGGTGTCAAAATGGAGAATCAAAATAAATTTTAAAAAATCCCATCGAACAACCTTTACCCTTCGTCGTAAACCTACGACTCCCTGTGCTACAGCATCCTTTAATGATGTCCCACTAATCCCTGTTACACAGATCCTCTATCTTGGACTCGAACTGGACAAGCGTTTAACTTTGAATCCACGTGCAAGGCTAAAACGACAAGAAACTGCCTGTCGTTTCCGACTTCTTCAACATTTACTTAACAAACGTTCCAACCTTCTAATTAATTACAAAAGACTCATTTACATAACAATAATTAGACCAATTTGGACATATGGAGTTGAGCTTTGAGGCTCTACTAAACCATCCAACTCATCTGGTATCCAATCCTTACAATCCAAAATCCTTGGAAAAATCCTAAATGCTCCTTAATTCGTCACTAACAAACTTATCCACGAAGATCTTAATATACCTTACGTTTCTGACTTAGCTCAAACCAGATATCAATCCATTCATAGCAAACTCCACAACCATTCAAATCCATTAGTATCACAACTTGCTTTTCATTCCACTTCTGATAACCCTCCGAGGCTCCTGAAAAGAAGATGGCGTCGGGACCTTCTAATATAGTACTTCATTATATAGAACCTTTATAAGTGCTACCAATGGGTAGTTGCTTAAAAACAAGTGGTGTTATTTTTATCTATGTCATCACATTTACTTGATGCATTATATTTTATATTGTATATACAGTTGTGAATTACAATAAATATTTAAAAAAAAAAAAAAAATGTGGAGGTCATCATTTTACACGGCATCAGCAAAGTATGATAACCAAAGAGGAACAGTGAAATGGACTTACCACTGCCGTAATCACTTTATAATCGCTTTTATTATTCATTTTTTTTATCCAGGAGACATTTTGATTTATAATTATTATTAATAACAATATTTCGTAATTTTAATTTTTATAAAGAGTGTTTAAAAATCCATTTGATAACTCACTACAGCTGGTGCCAACATTTTTAATTACTGATATATCGTCATCCCAGAATTATCTTGTTCTAAGTCCATTTTTAGGGTATATAGAGTTATATAAACCAAAAATTTAGAAAAAAAATTTTTGTTCTATATCAATTTAAATAACAGTATTATCTTAGCCCATAATCGAGTATTCAGTAAATAAATGTGTCTACTTTCCAAGTTTTGTGTCTACTTTAAAGAATTATCTTGTTCTGTTGATAGCTTGAGGAATTATAGTGTTCTATGAACCGTTCATTTTGTTTCATATCCATAAAATAAACCAGAAACAACTCCAAAGTCAAGGAAGGCAAAACCGTAAGAGATAAAATAAATTATATAATTACTCTTTATTTACATTTGCTTATTTTTTTTTAGTTCTTTATTACTTTTTTTGTACTAATAAAGTTTATATAAAATAAAAGAGCTTTTATTACAATACACTATCCCAATTATTAAAAAGAAATTATTGAAAAGAAATTAGTTCAAAGGGATATAGAACAATTTATTAATCTAAAAATGTTCTATATCCCATATTTCTTTAAAGGTTATGCAAAAATAGCCATTTTTGTTCTATATCCAAATGAATAAAATCGTTTTAGTTTTAAATCAAAGCAATCAGGATGTAAGTTTGATGTAGTAAAACATTATCTAATATACTGACAATATTTAACTGCAAATGCATTTACATATTATCCCAAAATACAAAAGTACTTTAAGAAATAAACATCCAAGAGGGTTTTGGGATATAGCACAACATAATTCTGAGATGACGATATATATATATATATATATACGTGGTGTGATCAAAAAGTTCCAGGACTGAATTTTTATACATTTATTCATACAACATACAGGTTATTCAAATTTGTCTCCTTCGAAGTACTCCCCTTGGGAAGCTACACACTTTTCCCACCGGTGTTTTCACTGATCAAAGGCTCCAGAAAACTCTTCTTTTGTAAAGGTGTCTCTTGAGCTTCGGGATAAGAAAAAAGTCGGCTGGAGCCAGGTCAGGTGAGTAGGGGGCTTAGGAATGACAGTCATTACGTTTTTTACACAAAAAAGCCATCTTTAAACCTCTTGAACCATTGGTGGCAGCATTATCGGCTTAGACATTCTTCACCAAAAGCCTCTTGTAACATCAAAAAGGTTTCAGAAAACGTTTTGTTCAGTTTCACACAAAACTTCACACAAACACGTTGCTCTTCTTTCACATTCATTTTCATAAAATAGCCAAACTCTATAAAACTAACCTCAAACAAAACTGTGCTAATGTTACTTTCAGTGATGTTATGATTGATCTGCAAACACAGCTGTGTTCCTGTTGAGTCAGGCAATACAATGCTGCCAACCGCATCGCTGTGAGACATTGCATTCCCTAGTATATATAAAGTCCTGGAACTTTTTGATCACACCTCGTACATATATATATATATATATTATATATATATATATATATATATATATTGATATATATATATAATATATATATATATATTTCCTCTTGTGACAATACCTTATTTTTGTTATCATCAATATAAAAATACAAGTTTATAATCAAATTTTCAAAATTTTTTACTTCACATTTTTTAATTATATAAATGTCAGTTTGACCTAGTAGCATGGATTTTGGTATAATTTCTCTCCTTTCAGCCAAGATCCTCAGATTCTATTCTAGATTATAAATCAAATATAAAAAATCACATTACATGCTTTTGTAAATTGTACTTTAATGTTTAAAATTCAATAAATATTAAATCCTTGTTATTATAAATAGACATGGTATTCTAAAAGTAGAAAAAAAAAATATAATAAAATGACAATAGTAAAAATCTAAAAAACCATAAATAAATGGCAAGGTGTGAGAATGATTTAATTAAAACCTAATAATATTATGTTATTAATTGTAGAATATTATTATATAAATAATACATGAAGTATGGACCGTAGTGAAGAGCGGCGAGGGAACTAAAAAGGCTGGAAAACAACGAGGCTAAGTTATTGTATGGTGATAAAGGGAAAATTGAGGTCTAATTTCAAATATCTACCGCTAGAATGCGCGCCGGTTAAACAGTAACCTGTTACTGAAAGGTAACTGTTAAAAGGAACTGTTACTCTTCTCAAGTAATACAACAAACTGGACAATACCCCAGCTGCTCGTGCTTTAGAGATAAAGAAACACTTTAGTTTAAAAGAGCAATAAATAAAGATATCCATACAAAGAAATAATTCGACAAACGAGAACAATTATTACTTAAAGAACAGATTCCATGTTTTCATTAAATCTACACTTAGACAGTTGGGTTTAATAGTGAGAGTTACTCATTTATAGGTTATATATTACGCTCTTATTTTCATCTTCTCACTCATGCTTTCTTGAAGGCTTTGATGTTTTTATGTGCCGGTTTAATCATTCATTGTATAAATGATTCTCAAGATATTCGCCATATAGGTAATTTAATTAATTGATCCCGATTTAATGAAAATGTGAAATCAGTATGAATTTCCGGGTAACCTAATAGAAGGAACTTTAAAGAAGAGCAAATAAATAAAATAAAAACATTAAAAAAAATGACAATGTCATTAGAAGGTCAGTTCCTCTAAACTTCCGTCGGCAGCCGGTAATTCACTGTGAAGCAACAAGGCCAGATCTAGCAAGGATTAGTAATGTTGTATGTTCTAAATTCAAAGTCAAGTAAGGCAGGGATATTATGTTTATAGAATATATATTACTATAAGGATCCATTTATAGTTGAAAACAATAATATATTAATGGAACCAATATATATTTAAACTATTTAAACTCCCTACTAACCTTTAAATGTCAGGAACTAAAAATTTGCGACTCAAAAAATTCATCATGAAGCAATGAAGCGACTAACAGTAAAGAGATCTGGTCTAAATACAATTCATTGGCTATTCATATTTTATTTGATAATAATTGTTAAGTATTACAGTTAATATGTAAACAATATCAACAATAATGCCAAAGTAAACATATAAGTGTAAAATACCAACAGGAAAAAATAATATAAACATATTTTTAGAAATTAAAGAATATTTTAAAACTTACGATTATACTGCTTGATAAAATGAAGAAATCGTCAAAAAAATATTTGGATGAATCATTTAAGTACATACCTGAAAATAAAAAATAAAAAAATTAAAAATTAATTTTTTTATAATAATTAGTACATAAAATCAAAATAATTATTTGTTTATTGATTTCGTTTATTAAATCTATAGGATATTTTAGATCATCAGGATAAGTTTAATTCTGACGTTATTAGGAGGACTGGGAATTTTTCTAAGGATTTTTGGTTGTAAGGATTGAATAACAGAATTTAATGGTTTAATTTGTCTAATAAAAAATGTTTGTATGAATGGAGTCTAGGGTAGCGGATCGGTTCAACAGGGAGCAGTGGGATATTGTTAAAGGATATTTTTAGGCTGGTATTCGTTGATAAAATATGAAATATATTTACTGATCATAATAAGAATATAAATATAATATAATAAAAAATTGTATAACATATTTTTTTTTTTTTTTATTCACAAATTAAATAATAACAATAAACGTATAGACAGGACTTTTAAAATAGAAGAAATATTCAAAACAATAATCCCGGTCATTGAAGTCTCCTGATAAGAGACTTTAACGTTGTCATAGAGAAGAAATATCTATGCCTCACTTCCTTGAGTGAACTGGGGTGTGATTGTAAGAAAAGAGGGGTTGAGAAGACAGTTGAATAATTTGGTAAGTAGACAAGGGATTGTCTTAGGTTTTTCCAACGATTAGTAAATTTAAATAAAATAAAGTGAGATTATTTAAACACAGATTTGGATCAGCTTTAAGCAATAACCATTATTCCTAATAATCCAAAAATATTTAATTTCAGGTTATTCTACATGATTTATTAGTTTCGTATCCGAGTATTGGTTGAATTTATGGTAATTTTCATTTAAATGGATAGTGTAGTTAAAATTCTGCTTTTGATTATTAGTTGATCGATTTAAGAAGCCCTTTACCTTTTATTTTAGATGAGTACCAACATCTATGTGCAACCATATTTATTTGGTTTTTTGACAGGATTTAGTTTTAAATGAATACAGAAAAATGCGTTAAATTAACAATATAGATACCCAATTGTATAATTTGGACGCGCTGCTTTCCCGGGCAGTATATATACCTACCTAATTAAACTAAAAACATAGAATAAGACAAACTTATATTTAATACTAAACTACTAAACTGGAAAATATTAGAACATAAAAAGAAATATATTTTATTATTATAATGTATGTAATATCTCTCTCTCTCTCTCTCTCTCTCTCTCTCTCTCTCTCTCTCTCTCTCTCTCTCTCTCTCTCTCTCTCTCTCTCTCTATCTCTCTCTCTCTCTCTCTCTTCTCTCTCTCTCTCCTCTCTCTCTCTCTCTCTCTCTCTCTCTCTCTCTCTCTCTCTCTCTAACACTCTCCTCTCTCTCTCTCTCTCCTCTCTTCTCTCTCTCTCTCTCTCTCTCTCTCTCTCTCTCGCTCCAGCTCTATTGGCTTTAGAAACACTGCGATAGCCTATAAATATACAAGGAGTGGCTTCACCAAATATTGCAAACATTGTTTTGGCTAGCGCTGTGGCAATAACTAATTTTTTTTTCAACAAAGCCTTAGAATACTTTTAATCAAACCTGGAATCATTTGGAATTAATAAACAAATTAAACGTAGTAAAATGATAGTATATAGTATCCAGGTATGGATATAATATCCAATGACGAAATCAAATCCCCACTTGGCGCAGACGCTTTTTATCGACTTAACCTTATAATATTAAGTATTTACTCCTCCATGACCTTGGCTCAGTAATTTCTTTACACTACGGCAAACTGAAAACATAGGATATCGAAATGAGGCAACACTAAGAATATAAAAGAGCTATTAAACTGAATAGTCGATTAGTATTCATTAGAATCCTAGCCCACAATCCAATATCGAGGATTGTATTAGAAAAGATGGACAATTTAGCTTCGAGTCGCGGTCGACAACTCCTCACTAACTTCGACATCTATCGCGCCCTCTATTGTAACAACTGTGTCACGAACTAGCAAACTATTCTTAAGATAGAGGAGGTTACAATTAGGTTACCCAAGATATTTGCATACAGACTCCAATGATCCGATAATATTATTCAGACTATTTTTTGAGCTCCTCGTCTGGAGTACTCCCTGAATTAATACTTGGACTATATAACTTCTAATACATAAGTTATATATTCTAAGTATATAAGTTCTGATTATATATACATTCAATGAGTGCTGAAATGAGGGGTGTAGAGAGCAAGAAATATTCGATTATTTTTTACTTTATTGCTATGTTAGAAGTACGAGTAGTTAGAAGATAAAATATAAGTCCCCGCCCCCGGGGGGTGAGGTATCCGTTGAGGAGGGGAGAAAGTCCCATTTTGGGGTTTTTCGATTATATCTCGAAAATGGTAGACTCTAGATAAATATGTTTTGATTAAAAATTAAAGATAATTAAATTTACTATAAAAATGTCAAAATACATATTTGTCGAACTTCTAATGGCTTTCGAGATATGCGTTATTAAATATCGTAAATTATTGAAAAAACTAGAAGGAAATTATTGAAAAAATTATTACTTCACATTTTCATTAAAACTTACTTCAAGTGCCATTTAAATGTTAAAAAAAGTAATTTAATGCTCAAAAGTGATCCCGACATTTTTACTCAGAAACGTGCATATAAAATTAAAGTAAATTGAATGCTCTACAAAGTTGATCCCGACATTTTTACTCAGAAACGATCTGACGAAAAACACGCTAGAGAATAAATACTGATTGCTTCACGTACCTGCTAATAATATTTCATAAATCCCTTTTGTAGATTGAATAAATGTATTAGTTATTTTATCTCTTGTCCATATACATGAGGAGTAAAGCGTTGTGAAGGTGGCAAGCCCTCCCTCCCCCTCCCCCCCCCCTAAAAAAATCTTATTGCTCACGTATAGAGAGTTAGGGGGGGCCCAAAATTAGCGTGTTTTTCATCAGAAAAACTTCTGTTAGACTCAAAAGGTGAAGTGCAATTGTATCATGAGTTACACCAATAAAAAGCTAACTAAATTCTGCAGTTTTTGAGAAATTTGACGGCCTCTAGGCTGTTCCAGTTGGGAGTGAGAAATTTTCGAAAAAATATTAAAAATTTAAGTTTTAATAAATGTTTTGTGTTTTGCGCGTTAAAAGGCCTTCTAAAAGTAAATTTAAAATAACTAGACCTATGTCATATTTTAGAAAATTTAATGCTGATTAGGAAAATATTATCGCTTTTGTTTCTACGCTAAACCAAAGTACAAAAAACTGCCATTTTTCAGAAAAAATAAAGATTTTAAAAATAAAATAAAAGAAAGTTCTATCTCCTCAACAGATACGATATTATACAGATATGATACTAGTTTCTGCGCCATTCTACCCCGTTTAGTATGCAATATTACCCAATTTTTTATGACTGGGACACCCTGTATATTTGTAAGTATATATAATATAACTTCACTATAGAACCTTTGCTCCAAAAAAAAAAAAAAACCCTCCAATATTTACCAGTAAATTTAATATTATACAAAAAATCTACAGAAATTAGAAAAAAAAATCAGAATATTACGGCAATATATACGCATAATTCAACTCGAAAAAACTAAAAGAAGCTGTTCATAAGATCCCCTGAGATAACTATACTATCCCAGAACAAGGTTCGTGCCATTGGGTGCTCCTGACGTATCAATTATAAAGCAATTTATTCTTTAACCGCATATTATCTCGATTTAATGACAGCTAGCTAAGTGAAGGTTAAAAAAACTTGTAAAAAAATATGGAAAAAAAAAAATATTAGATTTACAAGATAAATAATTTATAAAAAATAATATGTTTCAATTAATGCTGTCTTTTTATTTTCTTTCCAACACATCTGTTTATTTACAAATTAGTATTCATTAACAACATTCCTATCCTTTTTTTTTCTTTTATTTGTTTCCTTTTTCCTTTTATACTTTCATTCATAATTTGCAGGTTATTAAAAAAAAAAACTGATCCCAAGGCGATAAGGCTGCCTCAGAGTACAAACCGTTATGATATGAATATTGTTTTTATTAGGTTACCGACCTGCGACCAGTCAGACGGCCTGGATTTGTTCCGCAGAATTAATCACTATCTAAAAACAATTTTTTTTTCCTGATCTATTAAAAGTCTAGTATCAGCCATGTTGACTCCTCAAATATGATTATCTTCATAATATTAAACAAAAAAGTAAATATGGATATATTTTTTTGACTGTTACTGTTAGTAGTCCAAATAGAAAAATCAGGTTTTTCGCATATAACTCGGAAACAGTGCGTTGGATTGAAAAAAATTCTAAGTACAAAATAAAAGCTTATTAAATTTGCTATTTCTTTAGTTTTATACGTTTTTGCGAAAAACTGGGCCGTTTTTGTCCTAGCGGCTCCGGAAAAGTTGTAATTTTCGAAAAAATTGTCTTTCAATCATGTTTTTTTGTATATTTTTGCCTTCTAGATCCTCACTTGTTTATTTTGGAGTAAAGTCGTCAGAATAAAAACTGTACAGCATTAAATTCCATATAATAATATATACCATATGTTTATTTATATTGAACACGTCACAACTTACAGCAAGATGTAAATAAAATTAAACATGTGAACGAAAAATGTTTATTTTCCAATTAAATTTTGATGCCTTCGTCGTAAACCTACTACTTCCTGCCCTACAGTATCCTTTAATGATATTCCACTAATCCCTGTTGAACAGATCCGCTACCAAGTACTCCACTTGGACAAACGTCTAACAAGACAAGAAACTGCCCGTCGTTACAGACTACTTCAACATTTACTAGACAAACGTTCAAAACTCCTAATTCATTACAAAAGACTCATATACATGACTGTGATTTAACCTTTTTGGACGTACGGAGTTGAGCTTTGGGGCTCAACTAAACCATCAAATTTATCTCGTATTCGATCCTTACAATTCAAAATCCTCCGAAAAATCCTCAATGCTCCTTACCTTGCCACCAATAAACCTATCCATAAAGATCTTAATGTTCCATATGTTGCTGATTTAGCCCACACCAGACACCTATCCTTTCATAGTAAGCTCCATAATCACTCAAATCCGTTAGTTTCTCATCTTGCTTCCCACTCCATTCCTGGTAATCCTCCGAGGCGTCTGAAACGAAGATAGCCTATAGACCTCCTAGTGTGATGTTATTATTATCGTTGTCAATACATTTACTTGATGTATATATTTTGTACAGTTGAAAACTTCAATAAATGTATTTAAAAAAAAAAAATTTTTTGACGATCGATTAAACGGAAAGTCAGCCTAAGCGGATAATGACCTGATCGGGTGCGTTTTCAAAACTGGCACGCTCAAACGCTTCATCAAGCATTTCTTCGCGAACAAACAAATAACTCCGACACTATTTGTTCGATCCATAACTTATTACATCCATCTGGGTTAATAATTCATTGAATACTTCGTTCATACAGCTGGGTTAATTTACTATTAGATCCCACATACGGAATTTTGGTAAAATCTCGTAAACTACACATGCCAGGAAGCTAAAAAAACACGTACTGTTGTGTAACCTACAGTTTTTGCCAGATTCTTTGCTATAACTCCAAAACTACTTGTCTGACAAAACATTTATTTTTTTCTTATCAAAGCTGGTTAAATTTACTTTAAGGCCATATGTATATACATATATATATATATATATATATACATATATATATATATATATATATATTTATATACATGTGTGTGTGAAATTTTGATTCGATTCCGTAAAAAACTTTATGTGTATATTATGGATTATGTGAATGTTTTGGCAAAACATGACAAAGTTTACGTGCTCAGTGGACTGGCGTAGGTATTTACAATATGTACCTAATCAAAATTTGATGAATAACTTTTTTTTTTATACTGAAAAGCTTTTTCAATGCAACGCCTTATTTTCGAGTAATAAGCGAAAAACTTAAAAATGGAACATATAAATCCTCCCTCCTATCCTGCGGTACCGGGATTTAGAGAGACTTTATATGTCCTTATTCAAAGGACCGTCCCCTAGACATTCCAGAAAAAATTGGAACTAGTATTTTTAGTTCCTCTGATTGCCGATTTTTGGTCTAGATTGACTAGACTATAGATGTTTAATAAGGTTCCTGAGGTTCAGGCAATAGAAAATTTACAGCAAATTGAGAGACTTAAGCAATTTGAGGATTCGAGTAGGTATGAAGCTTTTGATGGAAGTATAGTGAGCTAGTTTGTCCAATTTGGATGAATGAATGAATGAAAAATAATGTTTATTCTGGGACACCTTGTCGATAATATAAAAGTACAATGAAAAGGTATTATTGTCTGGCTGGGTACATATCAGGCAGCAACTTATATAGAATGCAAATTATATACTTATAAATATATAAGTTGAAATTTTAGATTTAAAAACAAGTCTTCGAGTTCATATGAGAAAAACAAAATAAAAAGAAATATTCTAACACTAATATATTATTACATAATTTTGGAAGATTGATAATTGATGTACGATGAATAAATTATGTTTAAAGGAAGTGAGAGAAGGAGCATTGAGGATCGAAATCGGTATGGAATTCCAAAATAAAGCTGGACGATTAATAAAGGATTTTTCAAAGGAAGCAGTTCGATGAGAAGGGATATACAAATCTACAGGCTGGGATCTGGTGTTTAAAAGATGAATGGAAGAATGAAGGGCAAGTCGTAAATGTACGAAGGGTTTTTGGACTTTAAGGATCGGAACAGAAAGGAACCAAGGAAGTATTGTCGCCGAAAACTTGGATAAAGCCACCTTAACTCAGAATACCAGCAAGTGATGTGAGAACGCCTGGGTATCCCAAAAATGAATCTTATAAAACAGTTCATTAATATTTTCAGCTTCACTTCAAGCTCGCCGGACAGTCCTCCATATACTAAGCATCCATAATTGAGGTGAGGAAGGATAAAGGAGGATACTAACAATTGACGGGTATTGTGAGGGAAAGATTCACGGAATCTTAGGAGCTGTTTGAGGATGGAGATGGTTTTTCGGGTAATGTGAGAAATATGGTTATTCCAATACAGATGTTGATCGAGTACTACTCCGAGGTTTTTGACAGAGTTTGTGAACTGAATAGGAACGTTGAGATAAAGAAGTATCAAATAAAATTTTAGTAGCATAAGGGGCATTTATGTCATTAACTATTTATGTCACTTATGACACCCTACAGTAAGTTACTGACTGGTCACTAACGAAGACTGACTCACTTAGTGAAACCTCTGCGAGCAGGTCAAGGTCCATAGTGGGCTATAGTGAAGATAAAACACCTTTAATGAGAAGTTTATGATTCCTTTATTGAGGGACTTTTTCTTTAAGGAGGTTATTAAAATAAATGGTGTTTTCTCCAGTTCAATCCTTTCCCACTTACCATCACCTAACCAGATCACTTTCACGTTCTAACTAACTCACGTACAAACAAACATGAATGAGCGTAGCTTGTAATAAGGTCAAGGATTCCTTTCGCTGTTTGTAAAAGAACCGTATTTTAGCTGTCGATATTATAACGTTGGTTGTTGTTGCTGCAATCGATTCAGAATACTAATTTCCATACCCTAAATCTAATAACCATACCTTTGATATTTGTAGCAGTGAATGGTATACCATTAGCAAACGAACCAAACCAAGGTGTACTCTAGCACTAGTACACTACCCGCAGTGACCTTATTCTTCCATCCCAGGGCCGCAATGTCTTGGCCTTCTTCATACTTCACTGGCCGCCCTCAATATCCTTCCTCTAACAATGTCCTCAACTTTGTTTTAACACTTATAATATTTTATTTATATACCCCTAAATCAGGGTTTGAAATCAATAATTATTTTTTATCAATAATAAAATAATTATTTTATTTTATTTTTAATTTAAAAATCGTTCCTGATTTATAAATAAAAATTTCAATTGATCTTTGATGTTTATTGATTTGATTAAAAATTATGATCACTCACTGAGCGATACTGTATTGCATAAATAATAATGATTAAATTGCGATCAAAAAAATTTTGATCAGAAAATAAAAATCACCTTTTACACACAAATTGATTAATATGTTTGTATACAAAATACTCAAAATACATCGTAGAGATAATTAAAAAAATTACACTTTCTAATTTAGAAAGGAATTACTCAAAAATTATTATTATTGTTAATTGTAAAAATTTTGTTCAAAAATAATGATCAGAATTTGATTTTTATCACTTATGATCAAAAATAAAAATCGATCTTAATAAAAATCATCAAATGATTTTTAAAAATCCAGATCTTAATCGAATTTAATTTTTATCTTTATTTTTTTTAATTATGAATCTCAAACCATGCCCTAAATGATGTACATATTTATCGAACACCCAACCGTTTTCGAGGTATGCGTCATTGAAAATAGGTTCAAAATTCTAGGAGTGGTATCATCGAGAATCCTACATCTGAAAAAATTACGTAAGTAATATAAAAATAAACTTTGATTTTTACTTTTAAAACTTTCACTTGTAAAAAGGATTTTATTATTTATGACAATTTTAACTCAAAATTTGGAACTAAAATCAGAAAACACACAAAGAACTTAAAGTGAAATGAAGAGAAACCAAACCAAAAATATTATTGGTCTAATAATATACATTTAAAGACCAGTAATATTTACATTAATATACATCATATAAATCATTCAACCATTTATTATTATATTACACCGAAAAATTTTGTACCTGCATCTTGGGAATGCCACCAAGTCCTTTTAATTTAATTTTTCCTAGGGAATCCCCCATAACCTTTGTAACTGTTTTTTTAAAATTTCCCCAGGTCAGTTGTGTACTAGAATTGTTAGAATTTAGTTAGTCTATACCATATCCACCAGTAACATTGTAAGTAGTTTCATACTCCTCTAAATTTTGTAATTATATATATTTTAATTATTCTAACACATGTTGTTATATACTTGTATTGTAGCTAACTTTATGTTTTGAAATAACTTGTATAACTTATATAATTTTATTGTAACCTGTTTTTTCACTGTAGGGCATGATTATGAGAACAATAGAGTCTCGAAACGTCACCAAAATAGTTGTTTTTGTTTATTGACTGAACCTCAAGAACCTTACTAAACATTTAATTGTAACAGTCAAGAAATTTATCCATATCTAAATATATATATATATATATATATATATATATATATAGAGAGAGAGAGAGAGAGAGAGAGAGAGAGAGAGAGAGAAAGAGAATAATCCCGATTTGGAAGGATGATATTTTTAACATGTGAAATAATAGCTCTCCTACAACCTACCATGCAAAATTATTAACCACAAAAAATTTTTAATATTATTTGTATTTTCAAAATATATTTAACTATATTTATTACAGCGTTAACCATCTAATTTTGGACAATTTCCTCCTGAACATTTTCACAAGTCCCCATTGTATGTTTAACCAACAAGACTTCCAGTTCTCACATAAAATTTATGTTGACATAATTTCATAATATTGAAGAAAATTAAGTCATTGCTTCATTCCCCATTGCTTTAAAAGTTTTTACATGAATATCATTAAGATGTGGTCAAAATAAACATCATAAATGGGCAGTAGAAAAGAATCGTCTCTCCCTGTTTGGATTTCCCTTCTAAGATATCCGTAATTCGAGGTATGTTTAAACGAAATCCACTAGACAATATACATTAAGAATATAATGTATATTTTCAAAATTATTTAATTTAGTAAAATTTTATTTTTATTATTACACAATTACAATTAGGTTTTTTTAGGTTTTAAAGGGTTTTTTTTGCGATAAATACTTGCTATATAATATAAACATTCATTAATTGTTAGATATGTACAAGAAAAAAATACATTACAGGAATGTCAAGAAATAAACTTTTTTTTTTATTTACAACTGTACAAAATATATACATCAAGTAAATGTATTGACAACGATTACAATAACATGTCATAACTTGAAAAGAACTACTCATCAGTAGCACTTTATTAAAAATTCTACACTAGAAGGCCATCTTCGTTTCAGACGCCTCGGAGGATTATCAGGAATGGAGTGGGAAGCAAGTTGAGAAACTAACGGATTTGAGTGATTATGGTGCTTACTATGAAAGGATATAGGTATCTGGTGTGGGCTAAATCAGCAACATATGGAACATTAAGATCTTTATGGATAAGTTAGGTGACAAAGTAAGGAACATTGAGGATTTTGGATTGTAAGGATTGAATACGAGATGAATTGGATGGTTTAGTGTAGCCCCAAAGCTCGATTCCTTACGTCCAAATAGGTCTAATCACAGTCATGTATATGAGTCTTTTGTAATTAATTGGGAGCATTGAACGTTTGACTGGTAAATGTTGAAGCAGTCGACGGGCAGTTTCTTGTCGTTTTAGTCTTGTATGTGGATTCCAAGTTAGAGGTTTGTCCAAGTGGAGTCCTAAGTAGCGGAACTTTTAAACAGGGGTTAGTGGAATATCAGAAAATAAATTTAAAATTAAATAATGTAAAATTAAACTATTATATAATGCCCTAACTGTTCATGATCATGAATGAGAACGATCTTGTCATAAAAAGTCTGATCAAAAATAAAACTTATTTATGATGATTAGAAAATTATATTTCTTATAATAAATATCTTAATTACTATTAATTTGTTTATATTAACATATAACTGAGTTGAAACACTTGAAAGTGTTTTTTTTTTTTATTTGAATAAAATGCAGCTAATTTACCCACACCATAGTAATAATGGCAGCGGAGCAATGAGCAGGAGTGTACAAATCTGATGGGCGGGAACGGGTTTGGTGGGGGTATATATATATATATATATATATATATATATATATATATATATATATATATAATATATTCTATTCTATTCTATAGTGTTGAAGAAACTGGCAAAACCGATCTCTCAAAAATAACGCAATCAGATCTCAAGGAATCTTCGAGACGATTTACGCTTAAAGAAAATTGCGGCAGACCGAAATTTCTTGATTATTCTTCAAAGATGGTGGAGTCGAAAATGAAGGAAAACTAAAACAGTTGAAGATCTGTAGTATTTAGGAAGGAGAAAAGAAAATCCTGACAGGCAATATATTTTTCTTTTGAAGAAAAGTGAGTGTCTTTTCGATTAAAAGTAAACTTTTTTTTTTTCACACTCAAAAATTTAAAATTTTGACACGCTCTAGCTATGTTAGTGCTGCTCAGATCGAAAATTTGTCGATGGTTTTTTTTTTATTTCAAATTTAATAGAAAATAATTTTTGTTATTTAATATCTGTCGCCAGGGCTAGGCGTTTAGGAGCTATATTGTTTTGAATGAAAACAGTCACATTTGAATTTGATTTCCTATTTTCTCTCAACATTGTTTCGAATAATCATTAATTTTAAATTTCATGATGGAAAAGCAGATTATATGGTAGACGTATCCATGATCAATTTTTTTTTTCCAGATAGAAGCACATTTCTTTTTATGGGTTCGATACTTGAATAGTAATTGTAAAATTAAATAGAATTTAAGAATATAAAGAAATTGTATTGAGCTGAAAAATACAAAAACATAATAAGGAAGTGACGAAAACAATAAATAATTTGACAGAACTATTACAGCGCTTTGTGTTGACTTTCCCCGACCGCAGAGTTCAGTTATCTCACCTCGAAGCAATTATACATGGAACAACCTCCAACTGTTTTTGGTCTATAATTATATAACTATTTGTTACAATACGTTTATATTATATCTGTTATTATTATCTGTTATTTATTACATTAAATTTATCTTATCCAATCACTCCAATCCAAAATCCTTCGAAAAATCCCAGATGCTCCTTACTTTGTCACAAATGAATTGATCCACAACGAGCTTAATATCCCATATGTTGCTGAATTGGCACGAACCAGATACCTTTCCTTTCATAATAAACTCACTGCTCATCTAAATCCACTTGTTGCACAACTTGCTTCCCATTCCATTCCAGGCAATCCTCCGAGGCGTCTGAAAAGAAGATGGCCCCGTGATCTTCTTTTGTAAATATTCATTAGAGTACTACCAATGGGTAGTTCCTCTACAAGTTTTATTCATGTCATTATGTCTCTTATATACCACATATTTACTTGATGTGTTTTTTAAATACAGTTGTAAATTTTTATTAATAAAAGAAATAATAATTTACCAAATTTATCTTATATCTGTTATCCACCTCGTTCTTATATATATCTTCTATCGCCAACATTCTTCCTTGGATCACTGAATTCCGGCTGAAATTTTGTATTTATGCTATTACGGTTAATCTAGATAGTTTGCCAAAATACTTTTAATGATTTCCTGTATTTTTTTTTTTTTTTTTTTTTTTTTTTTTTTTATTCATATAACTTAGATATTGAACATAACTTTTACAATGTGATATACATATTTTTTAATGGATACTCTTTCAGAAGCACACCTGACCAGTTCGATCCTTACGCTCCACTTCGAGTTTACATTTATCGATAACTCTTTCCTATGACCTCACATGTAAACAATCACTTCTACAGTCTTGGACTGTGTTGTTTAGTGCATTATATTGATATTTAGTATTATTAAATGTAAACAGGTAAAACAGAAGTTAACAACACGAGTATCATAAAGGATTTAGTGTTTTATAAATTGATGTTTTCTTATTTCCTCTTCCCTAATGTGTAAATATTTTACTAAAGTTAACAAGATTAATTTACACATGGATTTGATGTTTTATATGTTTATATTTGTCATACCCACGACTTCCTGTCCTACAGTATCCTTTAATGATATTCCACTAATCCCTGTTGAACAGATCCGCTACCTATGACTCCACTTGGACAAACGTCTTACTTGGAATCCACATACAAGACTAAAAAGACAAGAAACTGTCCGTCGTAACAGATTACTTCAACATTAGACAAACGTACAAAGCTCATAATTATATTACAAAAGACTAATATACATGACTGTGATTAGACCTATCTGGACGTACGGAGTTGAGCTTTGGGGCTCCACTAAACCATCCTATTCATCTTATATCCAATCCTTACAATCCAAAATCCTTCGAAAAATCCTCAATGCCCCCTACTTTGTCAACTTATCCATAAAGATCTTAATGTTCCATATGTTGCTGATTTAGCCCAAAACAGATATCTATCCTTTCATAGTAAGCTCCATAACCACTCAAATCCCTTATTTTCTCAACTTGCTTCCCACACCATTCCTGATAATCCTCCGAGGCGTCTAAAAAGAAGATGGCCCAGAGACCTTCTGAGGTAGAATTTTTATTAAAGTGCTACTGATTATGAGTTCTTTCCAAGTTTTGTCACGTTATTGTAATTGTTAACAGCACATTTATATGATGTATAAATTTTCAGTTTACATATTTTGTTAATAGATCCTTTGTCGTCCGCATTACTTATTGCCCTTAAGTGAGACAGATTGCATAATTAATTCAACAAAAGATATAGATCTAACAATAAATGTAACAAAGTATATTACACGGTACATATTTTCTTATTTCCACTTCCCTTGAGAAAATATAGCAGACATTAACATCATAACTTTCAACAAGGATTCTGTGTTTTATATATTTATTATTTGTTATTTACACTTCCCTAACATCAGAAAGTTTATCGGAAGTTAACATTACTTGTGATTTAGTGATATATCAATTCTAATTTAATATAATATTAATTCAACATTCAGTGTCTTATATTTTGATATTTTCTTGTTTCCACTTCATTATTTTCTTATTTATCATTTTAATATCAGAAGGTAAACAGAATTTAAATTATTTTGAACATGTATTTAGAGTTTGTGTGTAAATAAAGGAGTATGACATTTACCCTCCAAAAGTAGCGACTAAAACATCAAAATAAATCGGCAGAAAAAAAATAATTACTAAGTCACGATTTAATATGCAACAAAAACACTGAAATATTTCATAAAAATAATAAAATGTGAATTATAATAAGCCGTAAAATGTATACAAATAAGTAATATAATTTTTAAAAACAATGTGAAAAATTAATGAGATAAGTTTGAATAAATAAGAGTTTATTATTTGATAAATTATTATTTAATAAAATTCTAAAAAGTAAGAACAAGATGGCTGATAGCTATGTAAATGTTTTGTTGCCATAGGAACATGACGTAACAAAAGTTGACTGTTCCTATGTTAGTACCGCATTGCAGTAGTGCCATAATGTAACCAATGGTTGCCTATCTTCTATATCGCTCCTATGGGCTCAAGTTTAGTGATCCAATGGCTGCCATCTTACCAGCGTCTTAGTAGATAAGCTTGAGGTAAACCATGGTGGCATAGAAGGATCAATACAATTAGGATTGATGAATTAATAGCCACTGCTATTGGAATTATTTTATTAGAATACAAACTAGTTTCGAATGCTTAAACATTCATTTGTAGTATGAATATTCAACGTTCAACTGAAGATGAATGTTTAGCGTTCTAAACTAGTATTCTAATAAAATAATCATCTTTCCTAATTAATAGATAAGGTACCATCTACCTTTGAATTTAGAAAAATGGATAAAGTTACGATGAATAAGATTATAGAAGATTATTTAGAATATTTTACATATGTCTATGAAGACGGACGTGCACTTTTTATCATAAAAAAATGTTAACAAGATAGCAAGCAAAAATATAAAGTCTCATATGGATGAAAACGTAAGGAGATCTCATGATTTTAATTATTAAAGAAATTTTTTCTAACCTTAATCAGGTAGAAGAAGACAGGATTTAGCAATTTCCAAAAAAAAATTAAAAATTAAAAAAAGAATCTGTCATATAATAGATTTTTAGGAAGAAAACTTTGTGATGAAAAATGAAGATTAGAATTGTATTCTTACTTCCATTAGTTATTAAGTAATTAGTATCCTAATATGACTTGCAAATGAGATTCCCTGACACAGGAAAACAGAGATTTGGGTGAAAATGGTATTAATCACTTGATTCATATTAGTACAACACACAGGTGTTTTTTTGTTTAGTTTTTTAAATCTTCAGGTATCGTTGAAAACCTACAACTTCCTTTCTTACGGATCCTCTAACAATATTTCACTCACCGATTTAGAACAGATTCTCTCCCCAGGACTCCATCTGGACTAAGAATCCACATAAAATATTTGAGAAGAAACTGAAGATCGTTCTAGAATATTTTGATATACCACTAACCCCTCCACTCCTTTCAATCTCTAATTCTTCGTAAAATCCTCAATGCACCTTATTATGTCATACAAAAACTTATTCAAAATGATCTAGATATCCCATTTATAGCAGAGTTGCCCCAAAGCATATGCATATTCTCTCATTTAAAACCTCAATTTAATACATTTTTTTTTCAGATCTGACGATTTTTGGGGGCCGAAGGACATTCTTGGCCACTCTCCTTTCCCACTTAGAATTATTTTTCGTCTAACAGGATATTGTTTTGAAATATATCAGGATTTAACGGTTTTTAAGTTATCCTAAAGATATTCCGCCATTGTTGTCCTTAAGGATACTATTTTTGCATTATTAAGATAGCGGAAGGATATTCCGTCGTTGTTAACGCATTATTTGGAAAGTTGGATATAGTTTCGGTGGGGATTTGGGGCGGGATTAAGAGACGGCTCCTGCTATAAGAATACTGTTTTTGTTTTTTTTCAGATCTACCAGGATTTGAAGATTTTTGGCGACCGAAGGACATCCTTGGCCACTCTCCTTCCCCACTTAGAACTAGTCCACTCGAATCCACTAGTATCTCAACTTATTTCCGCCCAATTCCGGATACCCCTCCAAGTTTTCTTACAAGGGGTTTTAATAATTTTTCCTCAAATTTTATTTATGAATATATGTCATATACTGAATACATTGTATAAATATCAATAAATAAACAAAAAATCTCCAAGTTTACTAGTTGGGTCGCTAGAAAACTCTGTAGGGCACAAAATGTTCTAGTTTAAAATAGCGTAATTTTACAGTTTAATAAGAACTTTGATAACATTTGAAAAATAAATAAATAAACATTCTCAAAAAAACACTTAAGAAAATTGAAAGACATTATAGGTCAATAAATCCTGGACAAATCGTTAAGAGCTGGAAGAATAAATCAATTATATTGGGTTACATGATTGCATGAAATTAATATTGATTGATTCTGTGATTGATGAATCATAATACGAATGAAATTCAAATGGGCTGGCATAAACAGAGGTTTGATTGACATGTAGGAAATCATTTCAATATAATCCATCCTCACTTCATATCCAATCCATTTTTTCTACATTCTTGAAAGTTATTCTAACCTTCTCAGTGACTTGGTCCGGGAAAGAAAATGTTTTTTGGATAGGGAAATATGGAGGACGACTTCCTTGGTGCAAATAGAAAGTGGCAGCGATGACTTCCTCCATTGTCAGCTAATGGTTTCGACACCCATTCATCATTCATCATTGAGATCAGAAATCGGGTCGGATTGTGACATGATCGAGGGATCATTGCTCTTTCAAAAAGGGCTCTTTAACTGTTTTTTTTTTTTTTTTTTTTTTTTTTTTTTTTTTTTTTTTTTTTTTTTTTTTTTTTTGTGATGTTTCTTTAAATTATTTCATTATTATTATTATTATTAGTAGTAGTAGTAGTAGTAAATAATAATGAATATCTACAATAATTTAACTAAAACAAAGAGAGAAGCGTAAGGATCTCCTTGATCCCTTACATGGCGAAAGGTAAGACTGAGAGGTAATGTAAATTTTAATGGTTGAGAGCCTAAGGGTAAATGTTAATGGATGTGTTCTTTTTATAATTTGTTTTAATTTAATTTTTTTTTTTTTTTTTCACGGAACGGCCTTAGAGACTACGCGATTATCATAATTTTCACTTCTTTCCATACCACTTTTCTTCTTCCTTCTATCGTCCCAACTTTTCCTTATTCTTTTCGATTGCTCTTTCCTCCTTTCTTTGGTCCACGCTATTCCTTTTCGCGCATCTCTCCTTCCCACAAGGACATTTCTTTCAGTCTTTCCTACAGTCATCCCTATCGAAACAGTCTTGGTCTGTTATTTTCAGACTCTCAGTTTCTTCCTTCATCTGTTTAATATATCCCCCTTCATGCTTGTATCCATGGGGGCTCAATTGCCGAGTGAGTTGGGCGTGGGTCTCAGTGCGCTCGTAACCAAAAGGTCGTAGGTTCGAATCCCACCTGGGTGGGTTAAAATTTATTTCTTGGCGAACCCACGAATAAATCTTGACCTTCCCACCCTGGCTATAATAGGTTGGTAACCTGCATATTACAGTAGACGCCGCTTAATGTGATCGCTGAGGGACTTACACAAGATGACATTAAGCAGAAGACTCAGACCAACCGACTGATGACATTAAGCAGAAGACACTAACAGAGAATTAAAAGAAAAAAAAAATGTTATGGACAACAATTTTTATCAGATACGTAGAAAATACATTCAATAAAAAATATGTATTTACAAATTTATTTAAAATATTTACAGAATGTTGCGAGTAAGAGTTTTCAAATCTTTTCAAATAAACTTAGGTCACGTCGTTTTGGTGGTCCACCGCTCATGGTCCAAACACTTCAGAGGACGAAATCATACTGAGCTAAGCTAGTAAAGTTATTTTCAAATAGAGATATAAGTAAAGTTATTTCAAAGTATAGAGAAGGGGATGTTATATTGTACATTCTTAGAAAAAGGGATGTTCGTGGAAAGAATTATGCCAGCTCCAGCCGCTCCGCTTCCGACAAAAAAACAGAAAAGCCGAAATTCCAAGATTTTGTGAATTATCACAATAAACGGAATTTTGATAACAATTAACGGAAAATGGCAATGTATGGGCCCGTTCCAAGTCATTATGATAACATTAACTGCGATCACATGCGGCGTCTACTGCATTTCTCTATTTAATCACCAAATATCTTTTTATTCTCATGTCCGTTTGCAAATCACTTATTTCTTTGTACATTTCCTGATTAGGTCTCAACCTAAGGCATTCTTGTATCTTCTTTGGGCCGTAAATTCTTTTTAGTATTATTCTTTTTATCCTGAATACTTTCCTTAGGCTGGAGAGGAAAGCGGTTTCCATACCGAACAGTATCACTGGTTTCTGGACCGTATTTTATTTATAATTAAAAAAACATTTCTAAATATCAAAATATTATGACCCAATCCCTATCCAGTTCCGCACACTATTATAGTCATCAGGAGTCCTAGTTTTTCTTATATACCTTCTCAACCCTTCACATAGATGTGGAAGAGCTGTCTTGGTGGTTTTCTTCTGAGTGTATACGTATAAAAAGTGGAAAGGGGAAGGGTTTAGATAGGTCTAATTTTTGAAAATTAACATACTTAACCCCTTCCCCTTTCCACGATCGATATATTTCTGGTATCTCTTAGATCTCCTCAGCTGAGTACCAATATTTGATTTCTTGTATTACATTTTTGTAAGACTTAATTTAGTATATAGTAAGACTTAACTTTAGTATATATAATCCATGTAACATAGTGCTTGTGTGTTGAAAATTTTGTATGTTTTAAAACTGAAGATGTATGTTTAGCATTCGAAACTAGTATTCCAATATAATTATTCCAATAGAAGTGGCAATTAATTCATCAATCCTAATTGTAAGGATTTTTAGTAAAATACATAAATATACCACACAAGACTGAAGAAACTGCCCGTCGTTTCAGCCTAATTCAACATTTACTAGACAAACGTTCAAAGCTCCAAATTAAACAAAAAAATCATATACATGACAGTCATTAGACCTATTTGGACGTACGGAGTTGAACTTTGCGGCTCCACTAAACCATCCAATTCATATCGTATTCAATCCTTACAATCCAAAATCCTTAGAAAAATCCTCAATGCTCCTTACTTTGTCACCAATAAACTTATCCATAAAGATCATAATGTTCAATATGTTGCTGATTTAGCCCACACCAGATACCTATCCCTTCATAAGCTCCATAATCACTCAAATCGGTTAGTTTCTCAACTTGCTTCCCACTCTATTCCTGACAATCGAATATAGTCTGAAACGAAAATAGTCTAGAGACCTTCTAGTGTAGAAGTTTTAATAAAGTGCTACTGGTGAGTAGTTCTTTTCAAGTTTTAACATATTATTATAATCGTTGTCAATACATTTACTTGATGTATATATTCTGTACTGTTGTAAATTTCAATAAATGTATATAAAAAAAAATATATACCACTCTAGTGGTGGTCGATATTTTTGAAAAGTCTGGCACTTGAGGTTGAAATTTATATTACGTGTTCGACCCATGGAATAAATATCGACTTTATTACCGTAGCTGGAATAGTTCTGTAATCTCCGTTCTTCTTGCTTAATGGCGGTTTGCATAAGAAGGTTAGTCCCAAAAAACGAACAACAAATATACCACTTATTAAAGCGATTGTAACACATCATTATATCAATACCGTACTGATAAGGAACAGAGTATTACACCTTGCAACATGTTTTTATCGGGTTCCTTTACGAATAGCTAATTATTTTTTGTTTGATTATAGATTACAGATCAAGGCGGAGCTTTGAGCATTACTAAATACCTAACTAGTAAACAAATTAACTAACATAGAAGTGAAATATATTTTGATTCAAATGGTTTTGATTAAGGAAGTAACAGATGAAGACATCGATGAACATGAGTGCCAAGGGCGAGACATCCTGGACCAGCCGCTATTCAAGGACTATCTTCCACGCTATCTTTCTAATCTCAGCTAGGAACTGTCCAGTAACAAAGAGGCATTTTATCAAATGATTTTTTATATTTTTTTTTTATATAATAACTTTATTGAACTTAACAACTGTACAATATTTATACATAAAGTAAATGTGCTGTTACCTATTACAATAACGTGACAAGACTTGTAAAGAACTATTCATCGGTAGCACTTTAATAAAACTTCTACACTAGAAGGTCTCTAGACCATCTTCTTTTCAGACGTCTCGGAGGATTATAAGGAATGGTGTGGGAAGCGAGTTGAGAAATTAGAGGATTAGAGTGCTTATGGAACTTACTATGAAAGGATAGATATCTGGTTTGGGCTAAATCTGCAACATATGGAACATTAAGATCCTGATGGATTAGTTTATTGGTGACAAAGTAAGGTGCATTGAGGATTTTTGATTGTAAGGATTGGATACGAGATGAATTGGATGGTTTAGTGGAGCCCCAAAGCTCAACTCCGTACGTCCAGATAGGTCTAATCACAGTCATGTATATGAGTCTTTTGTAATTAATTGCAAGCTTTGAACGTTTGTCTAGAAAATGTTGAAGTAGTCTGTAACGACGGGCAGCTTCTTGTCGTTTTAGTCTTGTATGTGGATTCCAAGTTAGACGTTTGTCCAAGTGGAGTCCTAGATAGCGGATCTGTTCAACAGGGAATAGTGGAATATCATTAAAGGATACTGTAGGACAGGAAGTCGTGGGCTTACGACGAAGGGTAAAGGTTATTTGTTGAGATTTTTTTTATGATTTATTTTGATTCTCTTTTTTTGACACCATTCTTGAAGGGTTAAGATATGGGATTGGAGTGTTTGGGAGGCAATGAAGAGATCATTGTTTACTGATAACACACAAGTGTCATCAGCATAAGTGGTGAGAACAGTGGTAGGATGAGTTGGAATGTCAGCTGTTTACACCGTGCAGAAAATAGGACCTAGGATGCTACCTTGAGGAACACCGGCAGATTGGGTAAAGAGGGAAGAATAGGAATTTTTAGGTTTACTCTGAAAGTTCTATCGCGAAGATAGGAACGAAAATGATTTTTTAAAATTATTTATTAGAAGTTTTATTTTAAATGGAGTTTAAATTTTTAGGGTTGGCGAACTAGTCCACGACGAACCTGAGTATCTCACTCCCTTTTCTTCCAATTACTCCACAGTCAACCGTAGAACCTGAAAGCTTTAATACTATAACTATCTTTCAAATAGTTTATATAATTTAAAAAAATTCTCTTTTTTAATAATAAATGGTATTCCTGAGGAGAATCTAATATTTTATTTTTTACATCCTAGAAAATGGATATGGATTTTGGTGCTATGTTTCTAGGACTACCTTGCAAGGGCATACTAGTACGGAAGTGATGATGCTTTTAAAATTTACGACAATAGTATGGAAATAAAAAAAAAATCAGGAAACGTTTAACAGTTGTAAATCTTATTAAAATTCCTATGAAACTATTAGACCATCTCGCAGGATGACATCGACTTTAACACTTCCTAGACTAGGGTCAAGGTCTTGCCTATGATAGATGACACTCCTTATATTCGACTAGGTTTAGTCTAGTCGTTAGAGTTCCAAATTTCTTCGTCACGACGCTGTTTATTATCATGTAGGTACTGTTTATTGTATAGCCCTAATAAAAAAAAAAAACCAGCAATAACGGAACGACAATATTTTTTTAAAAAATCCATAAAAAAAATTATGAATAATATATAGATAACACCCCCAAGGGATAAAACTACCACGAAGAAATATATTTTGATACAATATTACGGTCCAATATCCACCAAAGTCGGAAAGGAATTTTAAAGAAAAGTTTTGAATCCCGCATTTAAAATAGATAAACCATTGTCATCATACTCCCCTTCACCTAAAAACAAATAAACCCTCTCCAAAAACGCGGTATATACGAACTAAAATGACTGTGAAAGTAAATACATGGACGATCGATCGATCGGTAAATTAAAGAGTAAAAGAAACATATAAGAGCATACACTAATAAGACCCAAAATTCCAATTTCGCTATCCATCTAAATGGAAATAACCATAAAATCAATAAAGACTCGGGAATAAAAATAATACATCAAGTATAAAATATCCCAAATTAAATATTTATGATTTAATAAAAATAATTAAATCGTTTAAAACCGATCCAGATTTTTGTTTAAATGACCAGATCAACATTTCCAATAGCCCCATTTCAAATTTGTTTCCAATAGGAACCGGAAAATTCAATGAGTCATAGGGGAAATCCCAAGGTAAAAAAAAAATTAACCTACCCCCTTCCTTCCCCCTTCCACGATGGATATATTTCAGATACAAGTGCCAATAATTGATTTATTGTCTTACATTTTTGAAAACTTTAGTATTTATAATCCACGTATACCATAGTGCTAACGTGTTGAAAATTTATATATTTTAGAACTGAAGATGAATGGTTAGCATTCGAAACTAGATTTGTAATAAAATAATCACAATAGAAGTGGCAATTAATTCATCAAGCTTACTTGTAAAAAAAGCAATTGAAGCAAATATTTGACAAAAAGTGAGGTAAACATTACGTATGTTTTGTCGAAAATTATCGATTCTCAATGTTGTATATCTCGAAAACCGTTGAAAGTTTGACAAATATGTATGTAAACAATTTTATAGGAAATTTAATTAGTTTTAATTTTGATTTGCAGCGCATTATTTCTAGATTCTATCGTTTTCGAGATATAATCGAAAAACCGAAAAAAATGGGTCTCCTCTTCTCCCACCGAAAGCTCACCCCCCAGGGGCGGGGACTTTTAGCATGTTTACCTTCTAACTGCCTCTAACGAAGCTGTGAAGTCAAAAATAATGGCATATTTCATGCACTCTACAATAAGTTTAACATGACTATTAGTAACTAGTAAAATTCAGGAAAATTATATAAATTTTTTTTTTGCAGAATTTATTTTTTTTTTATTTCTTCAGGATGCTGAATCTGAATTATAATGTTTTGTAAGTAGATTAAAATGTATATATTTATGGTAGTATGCTAACCTGTATACAAAGGGCCCTATCTCGTCTAGCTTTGGCTTCTGGCCGTGGTTGAGGAAGGCGTCGACGTTGGTCATGTTGAAGACGAAGACCCTCGTCAGCCTCACCACTCCGGGCTGCCTCCAATAGTAATAGCTCAGGGTTCCATTCCACAGCCGCAGTTGCTAAGGAAACAAAATAATAAAATAAATATGTAAAGCTTAAAAAGTATTATTTACCAAACAAAGTGAAATGTAAATAAATGAAATACACAACGACCATTGAAGTCTCCAGATAAGAGACTTCAACGCTATAGATTGTGGTTTCAACCTTCTTTTATGCCATTAAAAAAAAAAAATACTCCTAACATTTAATGTTTATTAGATTAGGTATGCTGAGTCAGATTAAGGCCTCAGCAAATATCCGTAAAAGGAATTTATATAATTAATAAATTACTCAAGTTGTTTTTAATGAATAAATTACTTGTTCAAATTATACAGGCAGCTAGAAAGATGTGAAGAGGAAAGCCCGTCCACCTCTTGGCTAACACAGACATCCTGCGATCGCTACTCGAGCATCGAGCATCTTCGACCTGATAAGGAACTGGAGCAGAACGGCCATTAGCGCCCTCTGCCTCTGTTTGTTTGAAAGACTCAGGTACTCGCTTAGTTTATTATAAAATTCATTCTGCAAAAAAATTGACCGTTTGGATCAAAATTTGATCACACAACTGCCTCCACTGGCTAAGAGGACCAGACACACCCTGATGATATTTCCCGATGTTCCGATGTAGGCAATAAATATGTTGGTCCCTTACAGATGCGTGGCTCCACCAAACCAGCCTGACCCGAACGACACCGACCAGTTCGATCCTTACGCTTCACTTCCAGTGTTTATCGATAGTTCTTTCGTATAACCTCACATGTAAACAATCACTTCTACAGTTTCAACTTGGATTGCATTGCTTAGTGTGTTATATTGATATTTAGTCTCTTAAATGTAAAAATGCGAAACAGAAGTTAACAATATGAGTTCTCTAATGGATTTAGTGTTTTATAAATTCATGTTTTCTTATTTCTTCTTCTCTAATGTGTAAAAGTGTTACAGATGTCAAAAAAATTCATTTCTACTTGGATTTTGTGTTTTATATATTTATATTTAGGCATTTTATCAATTTAACTGAGAACATTTCAGATTACATATTTTGTGAATGGATTCTTCGTCGTCCATATTACTTATTACCATAAAGTGAGACATATTGTATTATTAATTCTATAAAACACATCGATCTAAAAATAAATGTGAGAAAGTATATCACAGGTTTCATATTTTCTTATTTCCACTTCCCTTGAGAAAATATAGGAGACATTAACATCATAACTTTTAATGTGGATTCTGTGTTTTATATATTTATAATTTGTTATTTCCACTCCTCTGATATCAGAAGTTAACATTACTTTTGATTTAGCATTATATTAATTCTGATTTAATATAATATTAATTTAACATTGATTTAGTGTTTTTATTTGATTTCTTATTTCCCATTTTAATATGAGAAGGTAAACAGAAGTGAATATTAGTTTGGGCAGGGATTTAAAGTTTCTCCGTAAACGAAGAAGTATAACCTTTCCCCTCTAAAAAGTAGCGACTAAAACATCTAAATAAATCGGAACAAGGTTAGAATCGACAAATGGTATTCTGAGCGCGCGTAGGAGCTGAAGACAGGCTTATGTAACGGTACCGATGAGTAAGTTAAAGTTAAAAAAAAATATTTTTTGTTTTAAATGATCCCTGGCTAGACTTAAAATATTACTCTTAAAAATAATTAGCATGGCAGTCAAAACTTATTAAAATTCACTTCAAACAGAAATCACTCGCCAGTAATTGTATAATTATAGTAATTGTCTTAGACACTTTGTCTTCAGCCACACTTCATTATTATTATTATTATTACAAAGGAAGGCGTATAATTAGCTAAGGTAAGGTAACACTTCACAGCTGAGCGCTGATACGGAACACCTTTCTTACGCAATGCACACATAGTCTTTAGTGTTTACTATTTGTATAACCTCAATTATCGGATTACTTTTATTTTTATTTTATTTTTTATTACATGTATTTGATTTTCATATCAATTCTTAACTTTGAGGTAGATAGTTATTAAATGAAATGTAATAAACTTTATGTATTCATTGTTACTTAAGGTACACCATGATGGTATAGAAGGATCAATATAATTAGGATTGATGAATTAATTGCCACTTCTGTTGGGATTATTTTATAAGAATACTAGTTTCGAATGCTAAACATTCATCTTCAGTTCTAAAATATACACACTTTTCAACAGATAGCACTATGTTACATGGATTATATATACAAAAGTTTTCAAAAATGTCAGATAATAAATCAAATATTGCTACTCACCTGAGGAGATCTGAAATATATCCATCTTGGAAAGGGGAACGGGGCAGGTATGTTAAATTTTTGGGGTTTAACATGGGATTTTCTCTATGATTCATTGGATTTTTTAGTTTCTATTAGAAACAAATTTAAAATAGGGCTTTTGGAAATTTTTATGTGACCATAAATAAAACATATAAAATATAAATAACAAACAAAACATAAATATATAACATATAAAACCCAGATTTTTGTTTAACTGACCAGACAAACATTATTAATAGCCCCATTTTAATTGTTTTTTTTTCGAAAAGCAACGGAAAAATCCAATGAGTCATTGGAGATATCCCATAGTAAACCCCAAAAATTTTAACCTACATGTCCCGTTGCCCTTTCCACGATGGATATATTTCAGATATCTGTTAGATCTCCTCTGGTGAGTAGCAATATTTGATTTATCATCTGACATTTTTGAAAACTTTAGTGTACCTTTATAATCCTTGTAACATAGTGCTGATGTGTTAAACATTGTGTATATTTTAGAACTGGAGATGAATGTTTAGCATTCGAAATATGCTATTATTTTAATAAAATAATTCCAATAGGGGTGGCAATTAATTCATCAATCCTGATTGAATTCTTTGTTAATTTGTCTTGACATATTAACACATATATATTAACACATATATATATATATATATATATATATATATATATATATAACATATATATATATAACATATATATATATGTGTTATATATACAACATATATATATATATATATATATATATATATATATATGTAACATATATATATATATATATATATATATATATATATATATAAAACATTTTTTTTTTTTTTTTTTTTTTTTTTTTTTTTTTTTTTTTTTTTTTTTTTTTTCTTTTTTCCTCTTATGGTAACCCCATAAGAGGAGAATTTATTTAGCGTATTTACATGCGCCATGCCTGTTTTTAGGCATACTACACGTATTACCAAGTTCATTGGTTTACATTTTTATTAATTCAATTTGATCTTATTGTCTCTTGTGTACAATCAGATAAACAAAATAAAACAAAAAACAAACAAAATCAAACAAAATGAAACAATTAAATAATAAGAAACCTAAAGAAAGTAACGTTAATACAATTTTCTACAAAATAATAATTCCATAAATAATAAAAATAAATAAAAAATAAACTAAAGCACAACAAGATGCTGCCTACTAAAGCATCATTATACTGCCTTCCTACATTCATCAGTCAGTTTGTTAAAGTCTATTTGTTTAATAAATTGTACAAAATCAGATTTAAATTTGGTCATAAGTCTCTGTTCTGTTTCTGGCCAATTTCCGTGTTTTAGTATAATGTTCTGTATCAGTCCTGCCCTAATGTTGTCAAGTCCTTTACAGTCATATATTAAATGTCGGAAATTATGAACCTGTCCATCATGAGGACACCTGTCATTGTTTAGTATGTTGAAGCGTTTCAAGTATTGTTTGGTTTGTCCGTGTTCTGAAAGTATTTGGGTCAGCTTGTAGTCGGTGCTTAGTATACGTCTATAATTTTGCAGTGTGATATTGGGAACGAATCGATGAAGGCTAGGAGATTTTTCAGAAGCAGTCCACTTATTGTTCCATTTAATTATAGAGTCCTTTCTTTATATTTATATTATTATATTATTATATATATATAATTATTATATATAAAACATATATATATATATATATATATATATATATATATGTAACAATATATATATATGTGTTATATATATAATATATATATATATATATATATATATATATATATATCACATATATATTAACACATATTAACACATTTCAATTATAATTACATCCTCTATGTCAGTTCATTCTTTTATTGCATTTATTTGGTTCCAAAGAATCTCTTGCCTTACTATTATTGAATGAAGTATGTTAAATATATCTGAAGAATGGACAGAGTTTATTCATCTTATTGCCAACATTTGCACTGAGAAAATGTGTGTCTAATGTTAAAGAATTTTGCATGAACTGAATACACATAATTAAATCAGTTGAGGTACGCATGATGGTATAGAAGGATAAATACAATTAGGATCGATGAATCAATTGCCACTTTTATTGGCATTATTTTATTTGAAAACTAGTTTCCAATGCTAAACATTCATCTTCAGTTCTTCGAGGTAACTAAAACACTGTTTAGTGTTTAGTTACCTCGTGTTTAGTTACTGTGTTTTAGTTACCTCGAAGAACTGAAGATGAATGTTTAGCATTCGAAACTAGTTTTCTAATAAAATAATCTCAATAGAAGTGGCAATTAATTCATCAATCCAAACATAATTAAATTGTAGCTTCTTTACAAGTTATCAGATTCAATTCCAAACCATAAATTATTTACTTCAGAAATTTAGTTTATATAGATCCAAATATAGGATCCAAACCTATTTACAACGAAGAGTAAGAATATAATCGTACAGTAAGACGGTACAATATTCTGGGTAACATAATTTGAACCAAAAATAATAATTGATTTTACACGTAAATATATAATACAAAATATATAAAACATGTAACAAGTACGTTAGGAAAGAAGTAATTACAATTGAAGCCATGGAAGAAGCAGTTAACTCAACGTTTTTCAAAAATGATTTTTTTTGTTTATTCACGTTTCATCACCTGCAGTTATTTTTTTAGTACACAAAAATGTCGATAGATAGGGTGAATTAGCTTAAATTGCACATTAACAGATAGATTAACTCGAGAGAATATTTTTTTCTTTAGCGACGAGTTATTAACAGATCAATTTAAAAATATTAGAGTAAGGATAGCCATATGACCAAGATGAACATGGACGGTTAAATAGATCAATTATATAAAGAAAATATCAACGTCCGGAAAAGTTCCAAACTGTTACTCGAAAGGCTTCCCTTGAAGTAATAATATAAAAAAAATAAATATATTTAAATAAAATTTTATTAAAATAAATAAATTTATACAAACACAATACAAAAGAATTCACTAAATTCCTCAGGGATAAAGAGTTGTTTTTTTGTTGTTTTTTTTAAACTATTTATAAATATAACAGATGCAGATGGTTGGGGTAGGCAGTCATAGATACTCAGCAGATCAAAATAAAATGGTTTTTATTTTAATTGTTAATGCCGACGTTTCGACTTCCATTGCAAGACTTTAGCATTGAAGTCGAAACGTCGGATTTAACAATTAAAATGAAAACAATTATTTTTTATCTGCTGTGGATCTATGACTGCCTACCCCAAATATCTACATCTCTTATACTTCACTGTCAACTATACCTTATGAATATTTATAAATATTTAATATTTATAAATATTTACAACCGTTTGCATATATGTACAATAAATAAATTTGAGGACATTATTATTACAATGATTTGTCAATAACATGTTAACAACCACTCTCAAGTAGCCCTTCAATACAAAGGAAAAAATTCTATATAAGAAGGTTCTCGGCTATCTTCCTTTCAGACGCCTCGGTAGAATAGAATGGGAAGCAAGTTGGGAGGCTAGTGGATTAGAATGGTTATGAAGTTTACAATGAAATGATAGATATATCTGGTTTCGGCTAAATCGGTAACGTATGAAACATTAAGGTCCTCATGGATGAGTTTATTAGTGATGGAGTAAGGAGCATTAAGGATTTTGGCTTGTAAGGAATGAATAAGATATTAATTGGATGGTTCAGTGGAGCCTTAAAGTCTAACTCTGTATGACCAAATAGGTCTGATAACTGTCATTTAAATGAGCCTTTTTGTAATTAATCGGTAGGTTAGAACGTCTGTCTAGTAAATGTTGAAGAAGTCGAAAACGACCTGTCGTTTTAGTCTTGTATGTGGATTTCAAGTAAGATGTTTGTCCAAGTGGAGTCCTAGGTAGCGGATCTGTTCAACAGGGATTAGTGGAATATCATTAAAGGATACTGTAGGGCAGGATGTCGTAGGTTTATGACGAAGGGTAAAGGTTATTTGATGGGATTTGTTTGGATTTATTTGGATTCTCCAATTTCGACACTATTAATGAAGATTGGAGAGTTTTGGATGCTATAAAAGGATCACGATTTACTGATAACAGACATGTGACAGCGTAAGTGGTGAGCATTGTGCATGATGAAAAAAAAATTTAAATAATGATATGAAAATAAAAATAGATAAGTAAAAAAAAAAAATTAACACAGAAGCAAAACTGTAGCTACATAAACTTTGATCCAAAAATAATATTTTTAAATACTATAAATATAACAAAAATGTAAAATGTTTATATATCTATAAACATAACCGTGATGAGGCAATAGAAAATAAAAGTTCCTCAGGAGTAAGGCCACGTAAGGCTATATTTGGTTGGGGAACCTGAAAGTGAAAGTGTAAGGAAAATCCACCGCAAGTAAAACAGGAATACAGGAATTTGTATAAACGTATGTATATATCTTTAATATTAGTATATATTTAGTAATTTTACTATATATCTTTAGTATATATATATATATATTTTAGAGTCATAATATAAAGATATGATATCATATTTACAAGGATATAATAAACGATTCCTACCCGAGTAGATGAGTGCGTACCGCTTGCTGTTTTGAAACTTGTCTGTGGTAATTAATCCAAGTATTGAGCGATATTTTATAGTGTATATTTTGAAAATAAATATATAAATATATATAAATATATATTTATATATATATATATATATATATATATATATATATATATATATTTTAAATGGAACATGTTTTACCGGTGACCTAGTTGGTCAAAAGCGATTAGTTTTTAGACCGGACTAGATCTTGGTCTAGGAAGGCAATGTCGAAGCTGGATTGGAATTTCTGAATCAGGCTCCCTAGGTCGGTCGCTGACACTAATCAGCTGTAGAAAGCTTACGAGGATAAAGATAAATTTTTTTTATATGTGATAAATTTATACATAAAGTTATATAAAAGGCAACCTGAAGGGTATAACACGCCTTATTTTACAATGAACAGTGATTTCCATGTAGTCCAGTCAGTGAGTGCTGAAATGAGGGACGTAGAGTCCATGAAATATGCCATAATTTTTGAATTCATAGATTCGTTAGGAATAGTTAGAAGGTAAACATAATAAAAGTCCATTAGGGGAGATCCAATATTTCGGTTTTTCGATAATATCACGAAAACGGTGTAGTATAGGAAAATATGTTCTAAATAAAAATTAAAGATAATTAAATTTCCTATAAAATTGTTTATATACATATTTGTCGAACTTTTATTGGTTTTGGAGATATACGTTATTAAAAATAGATAATTTTTGAAAAAAAAAAAAAATGTTCAACTCAGTGTCAAAAATTTGCATCAAGTGCCAGAAACGTATAAATAAAATTAAAGTAAATTAATTGCTATACAACTTTGATTCTGACACTAGAAGCAAATGTTTGAAAATAAGTGGGGTAAAAATTAATTTTTGCTACAATTATCGATTTTCAATAACGTATATCTCGAAAACCGTTAGAATTTCGACAAATTTGTATCTAAACAAGTTTATAACTAATTAATTAGCTTTAATGTTAATTTAAAATATATTTTTCTATAGTTCACCGTTTTCGAGATATAATCGATCGGGACTTTGTCCCTTAAGCCTGTAGTTAGCTCACCCTCCAGGGGCGGAGACTTTTAGTATGTTATAGTTTTAAAGTCAACTTAAAATTAAAATCAAGTAAATACTTGCTCATAGATAATACTATTTGAAATAAAAGAAACTATTAGTCCAGTCAATAAACAGATTGTACAGTGCACGGAATATGCGATAATTTTTGTCTTCATAGCTTAATTAGGAATAGTTAGAAGGTAAACATACTAAAAGTCACCGCCCCTGAGGGTGAGCTAACGGTGGGAGGGAGGGGAGAAGTTCAATTTTTTTGGTTTTTCGATTATATCTCAAAAACAGTGGACTCTAGAAAAATATGTTTCAAATAAAAATTAAAGCTTATTAAATTTCCTATAAAATTATATTTATAATAACGAGATATACGTTATTAAAAATCAATAATTTTCGAAAAATAAGAATAAGTGCCAGAAACGTATATGAAATTAAAGTAAATTTAATGCTCTACAACTTTGATTCCTTCATTTTTTATGAAAAACGATCGTAGAACGCACTAAAAGCAAATGTTTGACAAAAAGTGAGGTAAAAATTATTTTTCCTCGAAACTTATTTTAAACAACGTATATATCAAAAACCGTTAGAATTTGACAAATATGTATATAAACAATTTTATAGGAAATTTAATTCGCTTTAATTTTTATTTGTAATATATTTTTCTAGAGTCCACCGTTTTCGAGATATAATCGAAAATCTCAAAAAGTGGGCCTTCTTTCTCCCCACTGTTAGCTCACCCCCCAGGAGCGGGGACTTTTAGTATGTTTACCTTTTAACTATTCCTGACGAAGGTATGAAGTCAAAAATAATCGCATATTTCAAGCACTCTACAATGTGTTTATTGACTGGACTAATAATACAGCTAAACAACTATAGATTGCCTGCCACACCTTTTTTGGCCAACTTGCAAAGCCTTTCCCACTCACGAACTTTTACTTTCTCCAGTTTATGATTAACTGAGTTTTTGTTAGTTTCGTTGTTTTTTGTTTGTTTTTTTTTGTATTTTTCATTTGTTTTTAATAGTTGAAACTCGAATCATTTGAAATGCTATTAACTTTTAATTAAATTTTATAGTTTCTAAAACTTAAGAAAATACAGTTTTAAAGACAGAATATGTTTTAATTTATTTTCAATGTCTGCAAATCATTGAAGCAGCCTCATTGCGCTATGAGAAAATAACTATGCATTAAGTAGATCTTGCATTGCCGAAAATGTTTCGCAAGATGGAGCAAGATTTGGTGGCCATTTCAAAACTGGTCGAAATTAGATGGGCCACTCTAACCGCAAAATAGCGTCCATTAATGAAATGGTATTAACAAACTATATTTGTAAATGTAATATCTATGATACTTCATATTTAAAAAAAAAAAAAAAAAAAAAAAAAAAAAAAAGATGAGAAGGGAGAAAGAAGTATATCGTACTTAAGTAAAACAAAAATTAACCAGTAATAGCAATAGGAATTAGGTTTTACAACAAATATATTTCTTTTTATTTAGTCATTTATTGATATTTACAACTTTATATACAATATACGTATCCATGTATCCAGCTCCTTTTCTCCCTTTTTACCTACCCAGCTGTTCTTACCGTTTCACTTAAGTCATCGTCCTCCTCCTCACAAGTGTGGTTCGGTGGGTAAGTGTTCTTAGATATTCGTTCCCTTTCCTTTCATCTTTCCACTTTTATTTTCCTTCACCTTCATTTTTTTTCTCTTCCTGTCTTGTCCTTATTCTAACCTTACTGCTTTGTATTCTTAGTTATTTATGTATCTGATCTTTTCTATGCGGTTTCTGTATATTGTTTTTTTACTTTGCTATTCTGTTTCCATTTGTCATCTGTTTATCGGTCTGTTATCATTTTTTTGTCACATCTTGTATTTTGTTCATTATAGCCCTGAAGAAGACCTTCAACGCAGGTCGAAACTTTGTCACGTATTAAAGAATCCTTCTATAACGTGGTGTTTTTTTTTTTGGCTGCATCCCTGACTATCTTCTTTTATATACAATATAAAATATAATACATAATGATAAAAATGACACGTCACTTGTTTTTAAAGCAACTACCCATCGGTACCACTAAAAAAGGTTCTATATAATGAAGTACTATATTAGAAGGTCCCGAGGCCATCTTCTTTTCAGGAACCTCGGAGGATTATCTGGAATGGATTGAAAAGCAAGTTGTGATACTAATGGATTTGAATGGTTAAGGAGTTTACTATGAAAGGATTGATATCTGGTTTGAGCTAAGTTAGAAACGTAAATAAGTTTATTTTTGTCAAAGTAACGTGCATCGAGGATATATCTAAGGATTTTAGATTGTAAGGATTTGATACGAGATGAATTAGATTGTTTAATAGAGCCCCAAACCTCAAACCAATATTTCCAAACTGGTCTAATTACTGTTGTGTTAATGAGTATTTTTGTAATTACCTGGAAGGTTTGAAAGTTTGACAAGTAAATATTGAAGTAGTCTATAACGACGGGCAATTTCTTGTCGTTTTAGTCTTGTATGTGGATTCCAAGTAAGACGATTGTCCAAGTGGAGTCCTAGGTAGCGGATTTGTTCAACAGGAATTATTTATCATCATATAGGATACTGTGGGACAGGGAGTCGTTTAAGACGAGGGGTAAAGGTTATTTGATAGGATTTATTTTGATATTTTTAACATTATTCTTGAAGGTTTATTAAATGGGATTAGGGTGTCTGGGAGTCAATAAAGCGATCATTGTTTCCTGATAACACACAAGTGTCATCAGCATACATGGTGAAGATGCGGTGAAGATGTCAGCGGTATACACAGTTTGGACCTAGGATACTTTCTTCAGGAACACTACGAATATAATATTAAAATCTTTCCTTGCAAGTAGGTACTACCTTGACTGCTTTTCTAGAAAAATATTCAGAGCTTCCAATTGATTACTAAAGACTAATTTATATTACTTAATTTGATTAGACCTACTTAATCATACAGAGTTGAGCTTTAGTGTTCCACTAAACCATTCAATCATAACAATCTAAAATCCTCAATGCTCCTTCCTTTGTCACAAAGAAACTTATCCATACAGATCATAATGTCCATATGTTGGCCTTAATTAAATAACTATCTAATTACTCAAATCTTTTTTTTTTGTTTATATTAATTAATATGGATGACTTTATGGATCCATTCACACAATATATACATGAGAATAAATAAGTAATCTCATAATACATAACACAATAAATAAATTGAAACAGAAAATAAATAAATAAAGAACCCTAAAAATATACAAGAAATAGAGTGAAAAAAATACAATTAAATGGTATATAACAAACAATATATATATATATATTATAAAAGAAACAATAATGATAGTGGAAACAAAAATAGGATTTAATCATCAGTTAAAAAATACAAAATACAAAATACACACATCTGTGTATTTTATTATGTTAATTTCTGGTATATTTTCACAAGGGAAGTGAAAATAAGAAGATATGAATCTTCTGACATACTTTCTAACATTTATTTTTAGATCGATGTGTCTTATCGAATAAATAATACAATCTGTCTCACTTCAGGGCAATAAGTAATATAGACAACAAAGAGTCCATTTATAAAATATATAAAATGAAAATTTTTCACTTAAATTGCTACAACAAATAAAAATATATAATACATCAAATCCATGTAGAAATTAATCTCTTTGACTTTAGTAAAAAAAAAAATCACATTAGATAAGAGGAAGTAAGAAAACATCAATTTTTAAAAAGCTAAATCCATTATGAAACTCATTTTGTTAACTTCTGTTTCACCTATTTACATTTAAGAAGACACTAAATATCAATATAACACACTAAACAACACAGTCCGCGTTGAAACCGTAGAAGTGTTTGTTTACATGTGAGGTTATAGGAAAGAGCTGTCAATAAATGTAAACTGGGAGTGAAGCGTGAGAATCGAACTGGACGGTGTAGTGCGGGCCAGGCCAGTGTGCTGGAGCCCCTCTTCTGTAACTGCATGTATCGAAACATAAGATAGGGCAATATCATATGGATGTGCCAACGGTCAGTTTTTTGCAGAATGAAGTTGATTTTTATAATAAACTAAGCGAGTACCTGAGTCTTTCAGAGGCAGAGGGCGCTTATGGCCGTCCTGCTCCAATTCCTTATCAGGTCGAAGATGCTCGATGCTCGAGTAGCGATCGCAGGATGTCTGTGTTAGCCAAGAGGTGGACCGGTCTTCCTCTTCGCACCTTTCTAGCTGCCTGTACAATTAGAACATCCACATCTTGGGTAATTTGTTATTTATATAACTTCTGATTCCTTTAGCGGAGGTCTGCTGAGGCCTTTCAGATATATTTTGGAAATTATATTGAAAATTAATTAATAGTATCCTAAACAGTTATAATACGCTTCATAATCTGAAGAATATAATAAATGCAAATATTAGTACTATAATTTATCAAGTTGGTTCTCTCTGTTATCTATTCAACGGGAAATCATATAAAACAATTTTTTCTTTTTCATTTAAAGAAAATATTTAGTCCAGTCAATAAACATATTGTATAGAGCATGGAATTTGCGATAATTTTTGACTTCATAGCTTCGTTTGGAATAGTTAGAGAGTAAACATACTTAAAGTCCCCACCGCTGGGGGATGAGCTAACAGTAGGGGGGAGGGGATAAGTTTTATTTTCTTGGTTTTTCGATAATATCTCGAAAACTGTTGACTCTAGAAAAATATGTTTCAAATAAACATAAGAGTTAATTAAATTTACTATAAAATATATCATATATAAACTTGTCGTAATTCTAACCGTTTACGAGATATACGTTATTGAAAATAGGTGAATTTCGGGAAAAAAAAAAAAAACAAATGTCACATCACTTTTTGTCAAAATTTTTGCTTCTATTACGTTCCACAATCGTTTCTCAGAAAAAAACGTCAGAATCAAAATTGTAGAGCATTAAATTTACTTTAATTTCATATATACGTTTCTGGTATTTGCTTCAAATGTTTAACAAAAAGTGAGGTAAACATTTCTTTTATTTCTGAAATTGTCGATTTTTAAAAAACGTATATCTCGAAAACCATTGGAATTTCTATGAATACATATATAATTATTCAATGAGCTTTAATTCTTTGATCCGCTAGATATTTTTCTAGAGTCAAATGTTTTCGAGATATAATCGAAAAACAAAATTGGGACCTTCTTCCCTCCCCCCACCTTTAGCTCACCTCCCAGGGGCGGGAACTTTTAGTATGTTTACCTTCTAACTATTCCTAACGAAGCTGTGAAGTCAAAAATTATCGGATATTCCATGCACTCTACACCCCTCATTTCAGCACTCACTGGCTGGACTAATTATTAATTTACGTATTTAAATGAGAAAAGTAGAATAAATGCTTTACCATCTCAGTCTGGGCGAGATTATTTTATTTATTTATTTTTAGCTTTAAAGACGTCTCTTCTGGAGCGCGCAATGTACTGCATGGGAGCTTTCTCGACGTAGAACAAGCGTTTGACCAAGTCTGGCACACAGGACTGCTCTACAAATTCCGTAAATTCCTACCTTCAACATAATTCCTTATTATCCCCTCCTATCTGAGTAATAAAAATTTTAAAAATTAATCATAACATTTCCTTTTCTTCTCTCTTTACCAAATCTGCTGGTGTTCCTCAAGGAAGTACGAGTATCCTAGGTCCAATCCTCTACATGCCGACGGTTCGCGAATCTTTGTACTCAGTGTAAATAAAAAAAGGAATATAGATATACCTATCCTTATTATCAATAAAAGTAACTCCTTCATTGAAGAATTTATCCTTATTATATTATTGACGTTTACAATAATAAAATAAATAAATTATTGGAACAGTGATTTAATGGCGTGTCAATGACCTAAAAAAAGATCACTCGTTGATAACCAATTTAATAAAAGTTATATATTAGAAAGTACCTAAGTCTTATACGTTTAAAATGGAATCACACTGCTATCAAATATGGTATCAAATATCTAAAGATATAAACACAGTTAAAAAAAAACGTGTTTATTTTTTAAAATAAATGAATTTCAAAAACATCGAATAAAATGAAACTGAAAAGTTGGTAATAAAATCCGATTCAGGATAGACCTTGTCCTTGGAATGGAACCAAAGAGACCTCCTGTTCTCCTCTGCTACCTTCTTCTTTACAATCCTCCTTCATTAATCGCAACCCCTGAAGAGGAGCTGTCCTGGAAGAGGAGTGATGAAGAGTGAAGGCATTAAGATAGCCACTGTAGCTACCACTGCCAACAATATATTGTCTACCTCCTTTTACACTAGCAAAAACAAAAGAGTTCTGATCCTTAAATATAAAATGGCAGAGTAGATGCTGTTTAGTAATGCAAGACTAAGATAGAAACTTGCTTTCAGAACATCGCTCGTTTCCAACCGCTCTATATGCAATGTTAGTCTGCACTACAGAATAGAAAATTAAATATAGCATCTACAAGAACACATTTCTAATCCTACAATTCTACAGTATTCTTTAATTATATTTCATTAATTCTTGTAAAACAGATCGGAGACCTAGGACTACATTTGGAAAAACGTCTTACTCATTCTTGACTGGAACAGCATTTACTACACAAACGTTTTTACACGATTTCAGTTATTTACAACAACAACAAAAAAAAATTACACTTACATAATAGTTATCAGAACTATTTTAGCATTATTGAGCTTTGGGGTTCAACTAAACCATTCCAATTGTTAAGACCCAAAATACTTTTAAGAATCCTCTATGCCCCTTACTATAATGCTCAAAACTAAACTTTTATGAAATCAACCTTTCTTACGTTAATCTCTAACAATAATAAGAACACCCGGCCATTCTAGAAAAAAGAATTCAAAAAGCGTCCCTCCAGGCCACATTTTTATATAAAGCCGAACTACACGCTTCGTCATACTTGTTTTGTCGGACAGGACAAATCCTAAACAATAAGATGTGGCGTGTAAACAGCAAAGGGAAATTCTTGTCGAATCGAAATTTCCCTCAACTCTTTTTTATAAATCACAGCAAGTTTATTTTATTTATTTTTTTTAAATGTCTCTTGTTCGTTTATTTCGTTTAACGTCACTTTATGCTGCTATGGCTAATCGGACGATGCTACGGTTGGAGTCCTGAATTTCGCCTATCCAGGTATAATTAGGATAGGCTTCTTTAACGAGTACCTGACATCGCACAGGCTCGGGTCCCCCATTTTACGTCCCTTCCGAAGGACGGCATAGCTAAGGATTTTTTATTTTTTATTTTATTTTATTTTATCGGTGCGACAGTCCTTAGGCAGGACCAGGACCTCCTCAACAAGCCTTCTCCAACCTTCTCGATCCGCTGCCTTGCGGCGCCATCCTCTAATACCTGCCTGACGGAGGTCTTCCTCCACGTCGTCTAACCATCTCATTCGTGGCCACCCTCGAGTTCTTGAACCTTCTGGCTTAAGGGGGTGATGTAGACCGCTTCCACGTAGTGCCCGATGGAAACGCAGTGCATGCGGCTAAACGGTCTACAACCTACGTTGATGGTTGCAGGTCATCGTAGTAGGGATGATGGCGGAAGAACTCTTGTTTGAGTCAACCGCAGCGTCCAAAGGTCAAGTGAGATGACCTACTTGAAGAGGCTCAGCAGCCAAGGTGACGGCAACTCTTCTAGGAGTAGAACACTCTGAATTTAAGGTTCCTGGCCCTCCAGGTTGGGGGTTGGGCGCAGGGCTAACGACCCTGTCCTGCAAAAACGACATTGTTACAAAAAACACAACAAGTAAAGAGGATTTTTTACTCCCTTTTACTCCTAAGGTCATCTGCCGGGCTGCGACCCCGCGATCTTGGGTTTAGTAGGTTGCGATGCTAACTACTACACCACAGGTGACCCCTGAAACTGTCTCTTTATTTGCCATCGAGTTCTTGCAATTATAATTCTTTGTATTTTTTTATAAGTTCCTCATACCTTTTTTTTTTTTTTTTTATTACAGTCGATATAGGCTTTATTTTTTACTTGCCACAAACACGGAAAACTTAAATACATTTCAGCGAACTCCACGAGAAAATCGTGGTATTGGAGCCCCAGCAAAATTGACAGGGTCTTTTGAAAGAGGATCCAAAAAAAACTAAAATAAAGGAAAATAAATAAATAAATAAACTAAGGTTCCGAATATTGGTATCTATTTGAGAAAACCGAGACCATACACCAAACAAATATAATATATTTATAATAAAGAAAACAAACATTTACTATATACCAAAAAATGAATTAAATAACAAATAATTATTGAACCTTTGAATCAAAGCTAAAAATAACCTATTAATGAAAATTATGACAATTATTACTAAACAAAACAAAATATAATTGAATAAAAATAAAAAGATATGCTATTATTGGTAAAGAACTTAGCTGAGGGAGCGGGACGACTTTGACTGGTACAGCCGCAATGATATGGTGATGAGATGGTCTCGGTGTGAGAAGAAGTTTCATAAGATGTCTAAGATGTGAACGCTGGACGTCTTCGAAAGCGGTCGAAGAATTAGTGGCCCCACGTCTGCATTTTAACCAACTAATCGCCATCTTGTACTGCACTCCAAACAACTAATTATCAAGTTGGGCTAATAATCATATGGCCGTTGCTAGGTAACGGCAGCCAAAGCCTGCAGCCGCGGCAGCGACCTCCTAAATCGCTCACCTCACCAATACTGTAATGTTTATTAACCAATACTGTTTATTAATTCAAAACTAACTGGAGATTAATGCAAGCACTATAAATAAAAATGCAGTTCATTTTAATGTCGTTAACACGTGAGTGCATTTCCATAAGTCTGACATTATTAGGTTGTTGTCATGAACTGAGCCAAGATCGGACGCCTTGTCATAACATGCATCTATAGGTTAGGTTTTGTCCTCAGTCCTCGCAAAACGATGCTTCTCCCATCAGTTCTTCAATCTGACCTTGGATTTCATTTTGATTCGACAAGACGTAAAAACGTACCGTTTACAAGACAGGATTTGTCCTTTCCGACAAGACGTAGCGTGTAAACCGCTATTTAGCAAATGAGAGTAAACAAAAATACAACAATTTATTATATTTTGTATTTTATCAGTCCCTGATCAGAATCAATTAGCTATCGAATCGAGAAACACGTTTCCTTTGTTTTATTCCTTTTAGTGAAAGTGATTCTTAAGTTAAATATGTTGTGGTGTTGTGGAGATTCGACAGCAACATCAAAGCTGGAAACTCACCTTGGGCTCAGGGAAAAAAAACAAAAACAGAACTCAATATTTATTTTACTTTCTTAGAAGTTCAAGGTGGTAGGATTCTCATTATGTAGGATTTAATGCAAGTTTATATTCTTTAAAATAAATACAAATAAATCGCATCAAATAACAACCCTGCAAGTTACAGACTACAAATAAATTCCTTTACTAATGATAAAATTCCTTATTCAACCTACCACTGTCCTCAGCACTTACGCTGAAGACACTTGTATGTCTGGTATGATATCAGTAAACTATGATCCCTTCATTGCCTCCCAAACACTCCAATTCCATATCCTAAACCTTTAAGAATGGTGTGAAAAATGAAGAATCAAAATAAATACCAACAAATTTCACTAAATAACCCTTATCCTACGTCGCAAACCTTTGCAAAGAGGAGATTTACCTTCATTCACCAATGAAGAACTTTATAGAGACTAAGTGTAGACAAACGTTCAAATCTCTAAATTTATTACAATAGACTCATTTACATGACTGTGATTATACCTGGACCCAAATCCATTTTTCCACTATTTTCTCTAAGGGTTACAAAAGTTAACACGATTAATTTCTACATGGATTTTGTGTTTTATATTTATACCTATTCTTCCATAGTTACTTCCATAACCACTCAAATCCATTTTTCCACTATTTTCTCAACTTATTTCCCACTCCATTCCCGATAATCCTCCGAGGCGTCTAAAAAGAAGATGGACTAAAAATCTTCTAGCGTAGAATTTTTATTGAAATACTACTTATGAGAAGTTCTTTTCAAGTTTTGACATGTTATTGTAATTGTTATCAACACAAACTCAACATTAGCTAAATTAAAACAAAAAAAACTCATAGACACCAAAACATACCTTAAACTAATAACTAATTTCCCAACATCCCCTAAACTGTATTCACTAATTACATGACTATGATTATACCTATTTGGGCATACGGAGTTGAGCTTTGGGGCTCTACTAAACCATCCAATTCATCTCGTATCCAATCCTTACAATCCAAAAACCTTTAAAAAATCCTCAATGCCCCTTACTTTGTCACGAATAAACATATCCATAAAGATCTTAATGATCCTTATGTCGCTAAGTTAGCCCAAACCAGATTCCTATCCTTTTACATTATGCTCAATAACCACTCCAATCCACTAGTCTCCCAACTTGCTTCCCACTTTATTCCGATAATCCTCCGAGGCGTCTGAAAAGAAGATGGCCTAGAGACCTTTTAGTAAAAAAATTTTATTGAAGTGCTACTAATGAGTGGTTCTTCACAAGTAATTGTCATTGTGTTCATTATCAAGAGATTTATTTGTTGTATTTTTTTTTGTAGAGTTGTAAATATTTATACTTAATATTTTGACAGCACTCTTTAGAACACAACCAATTTCTCATTGTTTAGTTAACGTACGTATATTATGTGCTGAGCTATTATATACTACATATAAATTCACTATTGAAAATAGCACTTCGATTTCATATCTCAAGGTCGATTTCAAGGTCATATCTCCACCTCAGTAAGGCGTTCTTCTATTTTTTTATTCTTTTAATTCTATGTTTTATTATTTATTTATACAATATACACATGAAGTGTATGAAAATATAATTATACTATTATATAAAATGACAAGCCATTTGTGATCACTATCCTCGAGAACTACTGAACCAACCTGTACTAATATTTAACTACATCATCTTGTATGGTTCCAGGAAGGTTTAGCAATAATAAAATTCAAAGATTTTCAATTAAATTGTTATTAAAAAGCAATAAATATGTGGTGGGTGGTAAAATTTTAAAATCGACCGACAGGTGGCGAGCGCCATTCAAGAGAGGTTACAAAGGTACGGCGTACTTATTTTGATACTGTGGATCCCAGTCATGTTTCAAAATCGACCACTGAACAAGTCGAAATTGTCATATTTTCCCAAAACATACACATTTATCGTGCTAGCGTGGGTATTTTACGATATTTAACCCTCTTGTAGTCGCAACCAATCTGACAGATCACCTAAGGTATACATCCGTTGAGAAAAAAAAAGCTTAGCAGTTTTTTCCTAAACCGTCCTATTGGAATTACTTTGCTTGCTGACGCCATCTTGGCCGTGTTTGGAAACGGCTGCAGTGGTTTTTCATGCATCAAAATTGTTGATCTTTCAGAGCATTGATTTTTCTAAGGTTTTTATCCTGATAGTATTAGTATCGTTGGCTCCTTGGCAAATAGAAAAACATTGTTTTATCAGAAAACAATTTATCAATTATATCGTAATTAACTTCAGATCAGCTGGTTCCTGATAATAAGTTATATAGTAGAGAACGTGTTATCTCAATTATGCTTACGGAAAGGTGAACCTATCAAGATCTTCAGCAGGTTTCCGCGAAGGACTGGTTCCGTTGCTACGTAACATGCTACTCAGGAGCCTAGTTCCTCCAGTAAATCCTTCTTGCTAAGGACATAAATACTGGATAAGGTTATATAATAGTTTTAAAGGCACCGCTTAAATGAAATGACATTTCGTTATGAAATACTTAAACTTCCTTATTTTTAATAGGTTATACCGGAACCGTTTTTATTCTGCAAAGCAAGAAATTGGTTTTAACGTTCCTTCTAGAAACAGTAGATGTGTTATAACCTTCACCAGCTTTATATAGAACTCAAATCGATGCTGTAAAATTAAATAGCTCCATTGGCCTGGTTCTAAATGTTCTTACCATAGCTATATAAGGATTGAGAACAACAAAGGCAGTATTAGAACTACCTTCCACAGGATAGTTCAGGTCACCATTGTACGACTAAAGATCATACATAGTCCAGTCAAAGAGTGCTGTAATGAGGGGTAGAGAGTGCATGGAATATGCGATTATTTTTCACCTTATTGCTGTGTTAGGGACAGTTAGAAGGTGAACATACTAAAAGTTCCCACCCCTGGGGTGAGCTAACGGTGGAGGGGAGGGGAGAAGGTCCCTTTTTTGGGTTTTTCAATTATATCTCGAAAAATGTGGACTCTAGAAAACTATGTCACAAATGTGAATTAAAGCTAATGAAATTCTCTATAGAATTGTTAATATACATATCTGTCGCACTTTTAACGGTTTTCGAGATATTCGTTATTAAAAACTGATAAGTTCCGAAAATAAATGTTTACTCACTTTTTGTCAAACATTTGCGGGGGTATCCTCTTGTATTTCCAAGTTGACAGTTTCTGGACATTGCTTCTGACAGGGGTTTATTGCGTCTTTGTTTATTGCTTACATCCATTCTGGCACCTATAGGTAAACTTTATCTATAGTTAAAGTTGCTGCTGACTGCACAAGGTTCGATTAAGCACACCTTCTTGGTTCAGAGATATAATTTACACGAATAGATTAAAAAAGATAAAGCTGATAACTCTTTGAGATTAGCTTTAGATCCTAGATAATTTTGATGATTAATATTCCATGGGTAATAGACCCATCGTTTAATACACCTGAGGCTCCCTGCAAGGTCATCCCTGCTGGACCGACTGTGTGTGAAGTATTAGGAAACAGCTGTGCCTCTGCTGCCTAAATCATAATAAATCATAAGATCCGGAAGGCAGTGGCAGGCTTCCCTGTTTTATTATGAGATAATACAGTCTTCCTCTTATTGGATAAAATACTCATATACTAAAATATTAATACTAAAGCTAGTAACTTGTACACTTCATTACAACTATATATATATTCCAGTTGGAACATTTACCGATAGTTCTTTCCTATAACCTCACATGTAAACATTCACTTCGACAGTTTCAACTTGGATTGTATTGTTTAGTGTTTTATATTGATATTTAGTCTTCTTAAATGTAAATAGGTGAAACAGAAGTTAGCAACATGAGTTTCAAGAAGGATTTAGTGTTTGATAAATTCATGTTTTCTTATTTCTTCTTCCCTAATGTGTAAAAGGGTTACAAAAGTTAACACGATTAATTTCTACATGGATTTTGTGTTTTATATTTATACCTATTCTTCCATAGTAACTTCCATGACCACTCAAAAGCCATTTTTCCACTATTTTCTCAACTTATTTCCGACTCCATTCCCGATAATCCTCCGAGGCGTCTGAAAAGAAGATGGCCTAAAGATCTTCTAGTTTAGAATTTTTATTGAAATACTACTTATGAGAAGTTCTTTTCAAGTTTTGACACGTTATTGTAATTGTTATCAACACAAACTCAACATTAGGTAAATTAAAACAACAAAAACTCATAGACACCAAAACATACCTTAAACTAATAACTAATTCCCCAACATCCCCTAAACTGTATTCACTAATTAAAAATCATAAAACTGACAACCCAGTAATACATATTGTTTCATTTATAAACTCTCCCACATATGAATTATCTATACAGTTAGCTACAGTACAAGTATATAACAACACGTGTTAGAATAATAAAAATATATATAATTACAGAATACAGAGGAGGACTGAACCTAAAGAACCTTACTAAACATATATACATAATGTGTTGTACTATTATGTACAATAATAATATTATGTATATTATATATGTCGTTCTTTTTTTTACCTGTCATTTGTCCGAGAACGTTAGTAAACAGTTTTTTAGTTTCTTTTTATTATTTTTTTTTCATCAATTGCCATCTTTGAGAGATAACTTGATGAAGATCTAGGTTACAGGAAAATAATCAAAAAAAAAAAATTTTAGAACATATTTCGGTCAAGGTGATCGCCCAGTATAGTGAACTCCTCCGACCTTTAGAAGTGGACTTTTCGTCATGCTACTCAATGCCACTGGCGGCGAAAGAAGGGCCGCTTTATGCTGACCGTAATGAAGACTGAAATTAAGCGGATGTGTATATGTATTTATATTTATTTATATTTACAAGTTACTGTCATGCCTTACATGTATTTTAACACCATCTATAAAATTGAATACATAATGAGCTTTGATGAACATGTGTTATTATTTTTAATATCAGTGGGCTAAAGTTACAAAAGTGTTTCGTCAAAACCTGATCCTAGCTGAATTTGCGTATTCGGATTTTTACATTAAAGCCAGAACTTAATTTCAAAACTAAACCTGCAAAAAACCCTGAATCGATAAAATGTACATAACCTAGCAATCTCACCAACGATATATTGTAAACAGTTTTAAAAAACAAAAATATGTTTTTTGGGCTAAAACCAAAAAAAGTGTTTGGTTAAAGCATCTAAATCTAAAATCTATTTTAAATACAAATAATTCCTCGGTCCCATCTTTTATACCGTATATACAGCTGATATCCCAACTCATCCTAATACTATCATCACAGCCTATGCTGATGACACAAGCGAGTTATTAGTCAATGATGATCCATTTGCTGCATCCCAGACATTCCAGCAAATAACCTTTACCCTACGTCGGAAATCTACCTCATCCTGTCCTCCTGTATCCTTTATTGGAGTACCATTAAATAATGTAGAACAGATAAGATACCTTGGATTTTATCTGGACAAGAAACTTACCTAGAACCCTCATACAAGATTGAAAAGACAAGAAGCTGACCGTCGATTTCGACTGCTACAACACTTACTTGACAAACGTTTAAATATCCCGATTCACTTAAAAAAACTCATCTATTTGACGATTATCAGACCTATTTGGACATACGGAATAGAGTTATGGGGATCCTCCAAACCGTCGAATTCTTCCCGCATCCAATCACTCCAATCCAAAATCCTTAGAAAAATCCCACATGCTCCTTACTTCGTCACAAATTAACTTATCCATAATGACCTTAATATCCCATATGTTGCTGATTTGGTACGAACCAGATACCTTTCCGTTCATAATAAACTCACTGCTCATCCAAATCCACTTGTTGCACAACTTGCTTCCCATTCCATTCCTGGCAATCCTCCTCTGAGAACAAGATGGCTACGTGATCTTCTTTTGTAAATATTCATTAGAGTACTACCAATGGGTAGTTCCTATACAAGTTATATTCATGTCACTATATCTCATATATACCGCATATTTACTGGATGTGTTTTGTAATACAGTTGTAAATTTCTATTAATAAAAGAAAGAAAAAAAAAAAAAATATAAAAATAGGTGCCATAGTAAATGGCAAAATAAAGCATTGTTCAGAAGAAAATATATATACAACTAGCATTCCCCGTCGCGGTCTTAGGATTTTTTAAAGGGAGTAAAATATCCTTAGCTATGCCGTCCTTCGGAAGGGACGTAAAATGGGGGTCCTGAGCCTGTGCGGTGTCAGGTACTCGTTAAAGATCCCGATCCTAATTATACCTGGATAGGCAAAATTTAGGACTCCCACCGTAGCATCGTCCGATTAGCCATAGCAGCATAAAGTGACGTTAAACGAAATAAACAAACCCATCGAGGCATTGCCCGCTCTCATAAATAAACAAATTATTTTAACTAACAATTAAGTTTAATTTGTTTATCGATAAAAATCTTGTATTTGCAAGACTGGAATTTATTATTATTCCTTCAATAAAATTTTAAACATGGCAGTCATTTTTCAACCTGGTTAAAATTACATTGATTCGGTGTTGAAGAGTACGTAAAATCATAATTAGACATATAATTTGGCAGAAATAATTTTAACGATCCATCTGGTTAGAGTTTAATTTATAATCAAAAAAAGTATATGACAGTTTGGAAAACCTCGTTTCTGGCACTCAAGACTATTCATTTTAATAATTAATATTGAAGAACTTATTATTATAAGTCTTTCTAGAAATATGAAGATGTTGTAGTTAAAATTTGTTACAATTGGGTTTAATATTTCTACCATTGCAAACTCTGTTACAGAACATATCTGTCGATTTTTAAACTGCACTTGGATCCACATGCCCCTTCATATATTTATAGCTTTCTTAATAACAATTTAATTGAAAATAAGTAAATTTTATCATAAATTTCTAGCTCTTTATAACACCGTATCTTTGTAACCTCTTTTAAATGGTGCTCACCACCTATCGCTAACACTGTTTTGCATCAACACGCTTCCTTCAACAAAATGTCAGGTTATATTATGTTTTGAAGTGTGATGATCACGAATCCGAAGTCAGAAAATCTCAATCAGGAACCATTTTTTGTCAAAGTTGTGTTTTAGGTCGAAAAGTCGAGGTGTTATTTTATCTTTGAAAGCTTTAAAAAAAAAACTAAAGAAACTTATTTGATTTTGAAAATTTTATATTGTAGGGTAAATCACTAGTTATGGTCACTTCACCAGTTATGGGCAGGCTAATACAATTATCCTGGGGATATAATCCTGATAAGGGTATAATCCATTTATTCGTGATATCACCAGGATAACTATTTCTGAAAAGGATTTAAGATTCATTTAACAATAAAATTCTCCCTCCTATCCCTTTTGCAGTAGGCATTAAAAAATATTTTCCTCAAATAGTATCCTAAAACCTCTTTTTTTTAGTAAGATCGTTTTTAAAAGTGAGGATTCTTAAGGAATTATAGTGTACATTCTTTATTAATTTTTAGTTATAGAGTTATGTAACGTTTCATTAGAATTCAGGCTTCTATACAAGCTCCATTATGTTGGACTATCTGATATTAATTAACAATAATTTTGAACTGACTCTAACCGGTGTATATAAATACGGGATATGAGTTATGGTCACCCCTATTCATTTCAATTCTCTTTGGTGATACGAACTTTCTTTCCGCTAATAAAGAAAAAATTTGAATTTATTTCATTTTATTATATCCTTTTAAAACTTATAAGGTAGTATAAAAGTACTTTATACTTATAAAGTAAAAAAAAACTTATAAAGTAGTATAAAAAATACTACATCTCTTCCAAGTAGTGGTAATGTTTGATCTTACGTCTCTGAAGTGACCATTACTAGTTAATGTAGTTAGTTATATTCTGTACGACGCGGGTTGATACTGCTGTTTAATAAAACTGGAAATATTGAAATAAGACAATTTACAAAAAATACATTCTGTTAATTCATTATTTTTTTATTGGGGATAATTACCATGTTTGTATGCGGTTACTGCTTATGTAAAAAAATCAACGAGAAGTGAGGCTATAAATTATACACTGATAAATAGTTGTTTAAATCAATTTTCAACTATCATTTCATGACGTTATTTTAAACTAAAAAGTAACTACAAAGTTTGTGAATGAGTGCATCAAGTGATTGTGTTTTTAAATTATATTTTACTCTTTTGTTAGACACGTTGTATTTATTTAATTATTTTTATAGTTATAGTTGTTCATTAATCAATAATCATTTTTCAATTATTAAAAATATTGTTTAAAGATTATTTTGCCACGTGACCATAACTAGTCTTGGCTATGACCATAAATGGTACAACATGCCCATACTGGTGTTTTTAGCTTTTTGTAAAAAAATAAAAATAATTATATAAAAGGAAGCTCTAGTGTATTTATCAATTTTATATTCAATAAAATAAACTTTTGAGAATCTAAGTATATACCATAACCAAAGATGTAATATTACAAACTGTATCAACGAAATTTCCTTTTAAATCGACAAGTTCCCTTAACTATGACCATAACTAGCGACTTACCCTAATACAACAAAAAAAAAAAATTGAGAGCATAAGTATCAAGCTTTGTTGCATAAATTACATTGTTAAAAAAATTGCTTTTATCATATGAGGCCATGGGTGGCAACATGTCCTCAAAAATTCGTTTTTTGCTTTCCCATTTGAGTTTCTTCTCCCCCAACTTGAAAACGGTTTTAGATGAACATTAAGAACGATTTCATCAAAAGATATCCCAAATGGAAAAAAGTTACAACGGTAAATGCAATGATGCTTACCGACTACTGTTGGACACTACAACGGGAGATAGGTGATGTGGAGCACAAAATGAAAAAAAAATTACAAATTA